>CAKNXH010055964.1:0-56959 GCA_932178445.1 Andricus quercusramuli | reverse complement strand
CCCCCCCCCCCCCAGAATGAATGCAAAGCGCATATTATCACTGTGGCATGTTACAAGTTTGTCAATTACCAATTTATGGGTGGATTATGAATCCAAACGAAATTCTGAATGGTGCAAGTTCCCCTTATGCAAACTATGGTAGACATGAAACTAAAATTGCTAAGTTTCTGCTACAAATGAATATAAATCTCTTAAAAGTAATTGTAGCAATGATCCTTCAATAGTTTAAACAAATAATTACTAAGGCTTGAGAAAATTTTTGTTGTTGCTAAAAAACCAAAGTTGTCCTGTCATTTTCTATGGTGAATGATGTGGTTCAGTCTTTCGCTCATAAAGTAGTTTAGTGATTGGAAATTATTTTGAAATCTATACAGTTATACACTTGATGAAACAAGTACAACAGCTGGTGTCACTTGAGCTCACTTCTCCTTAGAAACCTGTTACGGATCCTGCAGATTCGTTTTGCTCCTGGTGAGCAGCATCATTCAAAATCTTATTGTCTAGCCAGTAGCCACGATACCTCACCCTATGTGGTCCATGGGATATCATGGGCAAGTTGATGCCAAATGCAATCACGTACATAACACACGAGAATCAAATCGAATTTGTGTTGTGAGGGGCTTGAGCGATATAACAGCGATAGGTCCAAACGAATTAAGTCGTCCACAGGGTAGATCGATTTACATCTGGTCGAATAAACGCGAATAGCTGCCTCGAATTCACGATCAATTAGATTTCGACGATCAAACCTACAACAAGAGAATCTTGTTTCTTCTTGTCGAATAATTATTGGGGTTTAAATTCAGAGAGAGGTTTAGAAAAGCTGAATATTTATTTTTAAGGGACCGTACTTAAATTACGTAACCGCCCCAGGGGGGGGGGGTTAAGTCATTTTTTTACGGTTTATTACGGTAGGAGGGGGGGGGGCCGCTCGTTAATGTACTTATTTTTTGGAAATTCGCGAATGAAATAAATAACTCACGGTAATTGTATAGAAGTCAGGAGAAAGTCAGGGATTTAGAAAACAAATCTTACAAAAGTCAGACAATTTCTATTTTTTTTTTTTAATTTAATTATTTATGAATCTTCAACAAAAAAATTAATTTTTAAGAAAGTGGTTCTAATATCGACCAAATAGTTAGATTAGTTAGATTAGTTAAATTAGTTAGAATTATACCAAATAAAAGGTAATGAGAATGTATTCGTTAAAGCCGAAGGAGCTTTAACAAAAGAGAATTCACAATCATCAAATTACAGTTGTCGATGATTTGACCTTTAATTTTAAAATATCTCTGCATAAATGTGGGGAAAATACAATGAATGAGCGCGCAGGACGAGGTAAATACATTATCAATTTTAATTTGAAATTCTTTTATTCCGTTTATAAAAGATTCTAGGTTCAAAATGTTACAAGTTTGAGATTTTGGTATCTAATTATTAATGGACAGGAAAAATGAAAAATTATTTAGGTAAAAATTGGAGAATTTTCACAATGAAATTTTGCGTAACCCTGAAATAATATTTTTGTTAGTAATTTATTTGCCTTGTATTTATATTTATATCACTTTTTTTCTTGTGAATTCTTTCTCCTGAAGATTATCTTTTTAGCTATAAAATTTATTATTTGTTTGAAAATTTAACAGTTTCGTTAAAAAGTCATTCTTTTTGGTTGAAAATTCAACCATTTTATAGAAAATTTACTTGTTTAACATTCATATTTTGATATTAAAAAGTCAACTGAAATCTTGCTTGGATGAAAATTCAACTATTCATTTGAAAATTGTTTCATTTAATCTCAAATTCATCTGTTTTAGTAGAAATTTCATCTTTCTTGGACAAAAATGCAACTTTTTGGTAGAAGATTAAATAATTTCGTTAAATTCATCCTTTTTGGTTGAAAACTCAACTGTTTTGTTGAAAATTCGTCATTTTTTGTTGAAAAATCAAGTACCTCCGTAGAAAATTGACTTTTTGTTTAAAACTCATATTTTAATGTTGAATAGTCGAACTGAAATCTTTTCTTGATGTAAATTCGAAATTTTTTTTATTCGATCTTTTTATTTGAAAATTCATCTGTTTTAGTAGCTTTCTTGGATCAAAATGCAAGGACTTGGTTAAAGATACCATGTGTTTGTTCAAAGGTAATCCTTTTTCTCTAAAAATTCAACTGTTTTGTTGAAAATTCTTCTTTTCGGGTTAAAAAATCAGTATCTTCGTAGAAAATTGACTCTTGCTTAAAACTCATATTTTTATATTGAATAGTAAAACTAAAATCTTTTTTTGGATGAGAATTCGAATTTTTTTAAATTTAATGTTTTGATTTGAAAATTCATCTGTTTTAGTAGAATTTTCATACTCTTCTTGGATGAAATGGAACTATTTGGTTATAAGGTTCAATAATTTTGTCAAAAAGTCATTCTTTTTTATTAAAAATTCAACTGCTTTGTTGAAAATTCAAGTATCTTCGAAGAAAATATACTTCTTATTTAAAACTCATATTTAAATGTTGGAAAGTCAAATTAAAATCTTTTTTCGATGAAGATTCAATCTTTTTCAAATTTGTCTTTTTGATTTAAAAATTCATCTCTTTTAGTAAAACTCATCTTTCTTGGATAAGAGTGCAACGGTTTGTTTGGAAAATAATCTTGTTTGCTTGAGGATTCATTTATTTTATTTTAAAATTTTGCTTAAACGACTTTGTTCAGAAATTACTTTTTCGTTGAAGATTCATTATTTTTAGTTAAAAATTCATCTCTGTAGTTGAAAGTTCAACTATTTTGTTGAAAATTGATCTTTTTTAACTGAAAATTAAACTGCGTACGTACAAGCTGAACTACTTTGTTGATTTTTTTTAAGAAGGTTTATCTTTTCGGTTGAAAATTGATCTACTTTTGTTGAACATTATTTTTTTGCTGAAAATTCATATTTTCATATTGAACATTTAATTTGTACATAGAAAACTCGTCTTTTGGCTTGAAGGTTCAACAGTTTAGGTAAAAAAAATTTTTCATGACTGAAGAATCTTTATTTGTTATAAATAGTTTTTTGTTGAAAATGCATTTTTTTAGGTTGAAAATTCAATGATTTCGTGGATAACTCAATTATTTTGTTGAAAATTCCAGTATTTTATTGAACATCTGACTATTTTGTACAAAATGCAAATATTTTGTTTAAAAATCATATTATATGGTAGAAAAGTAATTTTTTTGTTTAAAATAAATGAATACATTTGGAAATTTCAAATTCGTTTCTGAAATATTGTTTTATTCCGTTTATAAAAAATCTTGTGTTAAAAAATTACTAGATTAAAATGCTGTTATTTGAATGTTAATGATCAGGGAAAATAAAAAATTGGTCAAGGAAAAATCAGAGAATTTTAAAAATGAATGTTCACCCTGCAAAGCATCATCTTAAATACAAAAAATTTTAATTAGTCCCATATAGTGTTCTTAAAAATTTAAGTGCTCGGAGAAATTCTCAAGAGCATGAGAATCTGCTCGAGAATATGCTCGACCTTTATGTGCTTTGAGAATTTAATAGTTAGTTTAATACTTAGTTCAATTTCCATCCCAAAAGATTAATTTTTTACCAAGTAAGACTCATTGTCAACAAAGTTTAAAAATTTTCATCTGAAAAATATCGCTTTTCAACTAAGATTAGAATAGTTAAAACGTCAGAAAAATAAATGCTTAACCAAAAAAAAAAACGAATTTTCAAAAAAATATATACTTTTTCATAACAAGACAATGATTTTTCAACAAAAAAATGCAATTTGAAACTAAAAAAGCAAAGTTGACAAACCAAAAATATAATATTTCAATTTGCAGTTAGAAAAGTAAATTTAAAAAACTAGTTTCCAGCCAAAATAATTGATTTTCAATTCAAAATATAAATTTTCAAGCGAAAATGGAATAGTTATATCTTCAGTTAAAAAATCAATTTTCAACTAAAAAAAAGGAATTTTCGACCAAAGAAATTATTTTTTAATCACTATGCTGAATTTTCAGCCAAAAACATGAACTTTTAGATCAAATAGTGGATTTTTCAATCCAAAAGATGAATTTTCTATTTAAAAAAAGCTTGTATGAATCAGAAGATTCTAAAACAAATAATGCACTACTAATACTATAAAAAAATCGAATTTTCAACTAAACAGTTTTTTGCAATGAAAGAAATTATTTCTTTAAAAAAAAATAGAATAGTAAAATTGTCTGCTAAACATATAATTTTTTAACCCAAAAGATTACATTTCTATCAACAAAAGTAAATTTTCCACGATAAATGTAATAGTTAAAGTAAATCGTCAACTAAAATGATGAACCTTTAACTAAAAAAATTTGATTTTCAACCAAATACATGAATTTCAAACTAAAAAGATAAATTTTCTACCAAGAATAAAGTAAGATAATTTTCAGTCAGTGAAATAAATTTCCAAACAAAAAGAAACGAATTTTCAAGCGAAGAAATTAATTTTTAACCAAAAAAATGAAATTTAAACTAATGAGAGTATTTTTTTATAAAACAAGATGGATTTTCAACAAATACTTAAATTTTCCCCGACAACATAAATTTTCAACTAAAAATAGAATTGTTAAATTTTCAGTAAGAATATTAATTTTCAATAAAATTAAAGTAAATTTTCCACGAAATAGTATAATTTTCAACCAAGAAGATTAAATTTCTATCAGAAAAGATAAATTTTCGAAAAAAATGGAAGTTATATTTCCAGTTTAGAAAATGAATTCTGAATAAGAAAAATCTCATTTTCAACCAAAAAGAACAATTTTCAAATCTTCAGCCAATAGGATGATTTTCTAACAAAGTACATAAATTTTCAACTAAATATTTGAATTTTTGAAGGAATTTTTGAACAAAAGGATGAATTAGTCACCAAGAAGATTCAATATTCTCCCACGAAATTCGAGTTTTCAATAAAATACAGGATTTTTAAACCAGATATTTCAATTTTCAAATTAAGAAGATAATTTTGGAACCAAACATCGAGTCAAATTTTCAGTTGAAACAGTTAATTATAGTTGTTCATTTAGAAAAGAGCTACAAATTTTGTATTAATTATTTTTTGATAGGATGCGTATTTTTTGTTTCAATCGTGAAAAATAACACTAACAATAATTTTTTTTTGGAAAAACGACGCAAGTTACGAAAAAAGATGAGAAGACAAAATTTGTTCAAACAAAAAACATCTACAAATTTTTTATCAACTTTTGTCATAAAAATACATTTGGAATAAAAATATTAATTTTTTGGAAAAACGATACACGCTACAACAACATTTTATCTAACAAAATTTTTCACCTAAATTACATTCAAAATTTTTCTTAAAATCATTTTACGCTAGGATGCATATTTTTGGTTCAAATCGTGCAAAATAAGGTTGAACATTAACAAATCAAATTTATGAAAAAACGACACAAGTTGCAATAAAATGCATAATAAAATTTTTTTTTTATAAGATGCGCACTTTCATCACTTATAAAAATTATATGAGGAAAATACGTCTGTTTTTAATATCAATGCATATTATAAATTTTAATAATATAAATTTTTCGAAATTATATAAAATGTTCACGGTAGCTGAGGATAAAATCAAATGCAAAATCAGAAACAAATATTTCAGTAATCATGAACATATAATGTAGAAAATTTCGCATTTTGAACAAAATCGAATGCGAAGCACGAGGTACGCAATGAGAATGTATTCTTTGAAGCTGAAGGAGCTTTATCAAAAGAGAATTCACAATCACCAAATTATAGTTGTCGAATTCGATTTTTCGATTTTTTGTTTAAGAATTAATTCTTTTTTGTTGAAAAGTCTACTACTATATTTTTGATTCGAAATTCACCTCGTTTGAATAAAAATTCTACTATTTGGTTGAAAATGTAATTATTTTTTTGAAAGTGCAATTATTTTGTTAAAGTCATCTTTTTGATCAAAAATTCAACTACTTGGCTGAATGTTGAACTCTTTTATTCAAAACCAATCTTTTTTTAAGATTCGTCATTTTATTTGTAATTTTTTAAGTAAAAGTGTAACTATTCCATTTTTTGTTGGAAATTGATATTTTCAATCAAAAATAGATCTTTTCCAGTTGGTTGAAAATTCAGCTATTTGATTGAATGCTTATCTCTTTTGATGAAAATTCATTTTTTTATTATTGAAGATTCATCATTTTAACTAAGAATTTATCTCTTTGGTCGAAAATTAAACTATTTAGTTGAATATTCGTCTAATGGTAGAAATTTAATCTTCTTGGTTGAAAATTCAACCATTTGGTTGAATGTCGACCTCTTTTGTTGGAAATTCATTTTTTATTGAAGATTGATCATTGTAGCTTAAAAGTCATCTCTTTGGTCAAAAATTCATATATTGAGCTGAAAATTCGTCTTTTTTGGTAGAAAAATAATCCTTCTACTTTGAAAAAATGCATTTTTTTTGTTCGAGGATTTATAATTTTATCAAAAAAACAACTAGTTGGTTGTAAATTAAGTTTTTTGTTGAAACTTCAACTGCTTTGTAGAAAATTCGTCTTTTTAGCTTGAACGTTTAACAGTGTGACAGGAAATTAAACTATTTGCTATGTTCAATAATGTTAAAATATTGACAAAAATTATGCAATAAATAGAGAAACTGCAAAAAGAACATTTTTTTCTTAACGTAGAATTTTTTCAATTATTTCAACTTATATCTACGGATTTCAATAACTTCAAGGGATATAATAGAACATAAAAAATTCCAAAATTATATAAAATATTTAAAGTTATTTCAAAGGATTCCAAAGAATTTCACAAGATTTGAAAGATTTGATTGAATCTGCAAGGATTTCAAAGATTTCTTGTGACTATACATTTTTTATTGAAATTTAATGAATAAGTTGATTTTTATTTTATTTTTATTATATTATTCATAAATTTATTTGGTTTAAAGAGATTTTTACGTATTTCATTAAATTCAGAGGATATAATTTACAAAATTTCAAAGGCTTTCAAAGATTTTGAGTTTTTTTTAACAATTTCAATCAGTTTCAAGAGATTTCAAAATTGTTAAGCTGTTTGGTTAAAAAATTAGTTTTATTTGGTTAAGAATGAATTTTTTTAACTAAAAATGTAAATATTCCATTTTAGGTTGAAAATTGTTATTTTAAATTGAAAATGAACGTATTTTGTTGAAAATTAGTCTTTCCGTTGAAACTTAATCTTCTTGGTTGAAAATTCACACATTTGGTTAATTATTGAACTTTTTTGTCGAATTTTTTCATTGAAGATTCATCATTTTAGGTGAAAATTTATCTCTTTGGTTGAAAATTTAACTATTTAGTCGATAATGTAGAAAAGTTCGCATTTTGGCAAAATCGAGTGCAAAGAACGAGACATGTAATGAGAATGTGTTCGTTAAAGCCGAAGGAGCTTTAACAAAAGAGAATTCACAATCACCAAATCACAGTATTCGATGAATTGACCTTTAATTTTAAAAGGTCTGTGCGCAATTGTGGGGGAAATACAAAGACCGAGCGCGAAGCGCGAGATAAATATATTATCAAGCGCGAAGCGCGAAAAGCAAGAGTCGCGCGCCCTAAGCGCGCTCAAACTTGCAACAATACAAGGGACACATTGTTTGGGGTGAATAATAATAAAATGGGGGAAATCTGCGATGGTGATTTTTAAAAAGTAAACGAGAAATGGGCCTCTTTAAACACTTCCTACCAATAATAACCGCATCTCAAACTGCATTTGTGTGATTGTGCTACCCGCTTGGGTTTGAGTGCACCAACTGTCGGCACTTGAAAATCGACGGGGTAACTCTTGCATCCCTTTTCTATAGTCCTTTACACTTTTTTTTGTTCTTCATTCTCGGTTTGCACCAGATGCTTAACCATCTTATATCACTTGTTATGATTTTCAGCCTTTGAATTTGTTGTTCCAAAAATCACATCTTCAAATCGAATATAGTGGGTGTCCTTTAGGATGGCCCAAAAATGCATTGGAAATTTTTTTTTTTTAATTTTCATGCACACCGCCCCTAAATTTGTGCAAACCCGCAAAAAATGTCCTTTTTTTTGAAAAAAATTATATTTAGAAGTTCCGCAAGCCCCATGGAGTTTAACACGTATTTCCCATGAGAAAAATATACGCTTTTGAAAATTTGATTTATCGGCAATATTAGGTGAATCGAGTTGAAATAGAACATTTTTCTTCACTATTTTTGAATGAAATACTACTTTCTAATAATTAGATGTTTACATAGATTGTTTTAACAATTGTTTCCTCGTAGGGGGATGTTTATAATGACCTGAATTTCAACATCTTTCACCTTGTTTATATGAGAAAAACTTTTTTGATATTCAAAATATATCAGTTCTATATGTAGTGTATTTGCTCGCGTCTTCGAGATGAATCGATCGATCTATTGTCGAACCTTTATATGACCTACTAGTACCGATTTATGAAGTTTATAAAAAATCGTTTATTCTGTTTATATGAGAAAACTGTTTTTGATATTCAAAATACAGCAATACGATATTTAGCGTATTTGTTCGCGTCTTCGAGATTCGTCGATTGACCTATTGTTGATCCTTTTTATGACTCACCAGTACCGATTTATGAAGTTTCAAAAATGGTTTATTCTGTTTATATCAGCAAAAAATTAATTTCAACATACTTCAATACTATATATAGTGTATTTGTTCGCATTTTCGAGATTCATCGATCGGCCTATTATTAAACCTTTTTTGATCTACCAGTACCGATTTATAAAGTTTCAACAAAATTTGTTTTTTTTTTATTTATATAGGAACAACTTTTTTGATATTCAAAATACAATAATACTATATCTAGTGCGATTGTTGTTCGCATCTTCGAGACGCATTGATCGACTTTTTGTCAAACCTATTATGACCCACCTGTACCGATTTACCAAGTTTAAATAAATGGTTTATTCTGTTATATGAGAATAACTTTGTCTCATAATAGGAATACTACAGTACTGTATCTGACATAATTGTTCGCGTCTTCGAGACACGTCGAATGATCTATTGACGTATCCTTCTATGACCTCTTATGATCTAGCAATACCATTTTATAAATTAAAGAAATCTATTGTTTATATTCATGATACGAGGAAAAATTTTTCAATATTGGGAATATAACAGTAATATATGATATATTTATTCGCGTCTTCGAGACGCATCGATTGCCCAAATGATAAGAACATTTCAAGACCTACCGTAACCTACCGATATCGTTTTTAAATTTGTTAACAAAATTATTTACCTTGTTTATAAGATCATATTGTTTAGAAATATATCATTCTAAACAATTTTAAGTTAGAAATATAAACTTATTAATTGTTTAATTGTTATTCATACATCAAAATTCAACTTTTTAACTTTCAAATTTAATTTGTTTTTCAATTGAACAATTAAAATTGTAACATTCATAGTTTAGAATAGCACTCTGAGATGTTTAAATTCACTCCTATTTTTAAATCAAAAAGGTTAAAAATGGAATATTTTGTACTAAAGCATTATTTAATTATTCACTATATGAATAATTTATTTTGAAATTATTTAAAAAATTTAAATAGTTCATAAACTTTTAATAGGACGTTTACATTTGCTCAACTATTAAGGCTTTCGAATTGAAAAGTTCAATTTTCAATTTTCGAATCTATAAATTGTTTAATATTGAAAAGATTATACGAAAATACGAAAAACTACGAAAAATTCCCACCGAATCATTTTTAAGGAAATAAAACCACATGACACGTATTTTACCGATTTGATAAAAAGATCTAAAGCTAACGACGTAGATTAATATAAAAAAAAGTTGTCAAAATTTTACTTTAAAGTGGCGTTATTATTTATATTTCAGTTCTTTATTCTGATTTGTATTTTTTTTCATAAATCTTTTTTTTTCAAATCACAATTTCCAAATTACAATTAAATTCATTTTTTCCAATAACATTGTGCATTTTTAATAATCTGCAAACTTTCTATGAATTTTTCAATATTATCATCTCTCAAAAAATAATTAACATCACAAATAAGGAAACACACTAAAAAATATACCACATTACTTGAAGACATGAGTATCATAATCGGACAAGGATCATATATTACAGAATGAACAAAAAAAGTTGTCTGAAAATTTTTTTTAAATATAAAATTCAGGAATTTATGATAACGTGAGTGCAAGCACCCCAGGCGAAGAGCTTCACAAAGTCATTACGTAAAGCTCTCCACTCCGGCTCATTAGTATCCAAGGTCATTCGTTTCAGGCGTCTACTTCATAAAAACTGTTTAAATAATAACTTATTCTTATGCATTTGCAAATTATCATAGCAAAACGTCATCGGAATCAGTGGGTAATTAACTTTCAATCCAGTGCTCAAAATTTTGTTTTAAATTAATATTATTCGCTGAAAATTTAACTAGTCCATTTTTAGTTCAAAAATTGATCATTTTTACTTGGTAATGCATGTATTGTGTTGAAAATTCGTCTTCTTTTGGTACAGAATTAATCCCCTTTGTTGAAAATTAAACTATCTGTTGAAAATTGATCTAGTTTGTAGGAAGTTCAACAATTTTTGCTGAAAAGTCATTTTTATTGTTTGAAAATTTAACTGGTTTGTTGGAAATTCATCTTTTTGTGTTGAAAATTCCACTAGATTTGTAGACAATTGGTTTTCTTTTTTTTTAAATTAACTACATTGTTAAAACTTCATTTCTTCGGTTGAAAACTGATTTTTCTAAGTAAAATATAATCTATTCCATTTTTTGTTCAAAATTTATCTCTTCAGTTGAAAATTCAAATATTTTCTTAAAAATTCATTTTTTTGTTAAAAAATTCATTTTTTAATCTGAAGATTTAAGTAGTTTATTTTTGTAATCCAAATTTGTCTTTCTTAGCTGAAAATTAATGTATTTTGTTGAAAATTAGTTTTTTTTTCTTTAAAAATCAGTTTACTTAATTTTGAAAATTAACCTTTTTGATTGAAAATTGAAATATTTCTTGAAAATTCGTTTCATTTGTGCGAAAAAAATTAATTTTTTATATTGAAAATATAACTATACCATTTTTTATAAAAATGTATCTTTATTAGTTGAGAGCTCAAATATTTAGTTGAAATACAAGGAATTGATTGGAAATTCGTTTTTTATGGTAGAAAATTAAGTTACTTGCTTGAAAATTCATCTTCTTGATTGAAAATTTAACTATTTTGTTGAAAATTCGTTTCATTTGTGCGAAAAAGTTAATTTTTTATATTGAAAATGTAAATATTCCATTTTTTTCATTAAATATTTATTTTTCTCAGTTAAAAACTCAAATATTTAGTTGACAATTCAAGTAATTGATTAGAAATTCTTTTTTTTTTGTAGAAAATTAAGTTACTTGCTTGAAAATTCATCTTCTTGGTTGAAAATTGAACTATTTTGTTGAAAATTCATTCAATTTGTGCGAAAAAAATTAGTTTTTTAAATTGGAAATGCAACTATTTCATTTTATATTACAAATTTATCTTTTTCACTTGAAAATTCAAGTAATTGATTAAAAATTCGTTTGTTTTGTCCAATTTATGGCCCAAAATAGAAAAATTGAAATTTTTCTCCCACCCTGAAATTCAAAATCTTTGTAAACATTTCTTTTTCGTCCTAGGAAATTGTTTATCTTGTTGTTGAAAATTAATTTTTCAAATTAAAAATTTGACTATTCCAGTTGAAGATTAATTATTTTAGTTCAAAATTCATCTCTTTGGTTGATAGGCCAACTATTTTTAGCTGGAAGTTAATTTCTATTTTTTTAAAGACTTCTATTATATTTTTAGTTGAAAATTTGATTATTTGGTTAAAAATTCAACAATTTTGTTATAAAGTAATTCCTCATGATTTATAAATGACATTTTTCTTAGAAATTCATATTTGCAAGTTGAAATTCAACTATTTTCTAGAAATTTTGTTTTTTCGGCTAGAAAATTCAACAATTTGGTTGATTTTTTTTGTCTTGACGGACTCCATCTTTTCAGTAGAAAATTAATCTCTTTTAAATTATTTTTTTCTGAAAAAAGATCCTCTTTTGCTCCGCCGGGAATCGAACCTCATAACTTCCGATTGCCGGTCGGGTGCTTTCCCATTAAGCTACTAGAGTGATCAAGAGAAGACATTTTTTCAGAAAATAGATGCATTATTTTGCCAGGTGGTAAATCAAAATTTTCAAGGAATCTCTATTATTAGCAGAGAATAACAGAATTTTTTAATGTATTTTTAGACTAGATGGAAATATGGATTAAAAATTATTTTAATTAATTTTTTTCTGAAAACAGATTTTCTTCTTTCGCTTCGCAGGGAATCGAACCTCAGAACTTCCGATTGTCGGTTGGGGTCTTTCCAATTAAGCTACTAGAGAGATCGAGAGAAGAAAAAAAGGAAAAGAAACATTTCATTTACCACCTGGCAAAATAATGCGTGTATTTTCTGAAAAAAGTTTTTTCTCTTGATTTCAAAGCACCCAACCGGCAATCGGAAGTTCTGAAGTTCGATTCCCAGTGGAGCGAAAGGTAAAGATCTTTTTTCAGCAAACATTAATTGAATAATTTTTTATTCATATCTCCATCTAGTCTGAAAAGATGTTACAAATTTCTGTTATTCTCTGCTGATAATACCGATTCCTTGATTAATCTTCTTTGTTAAAAATGCACGTTTTTCGTTTATAAATTTTTTTCGCGACCCCTCACATATATATATATATATATATATATATATGCAACCCAAACACTACACTGCCTGACCTAAACGTCCGAAATTATTGCGCCGAACCAAGGGATGAAACCTGAAGTCTACTAAATAGCTACTCAAAATTCTATTTTCTTTCTAAAAATAATATCATCACCCAAAAAAAAAAAATGATTTAATTTTCTACAATTAACACTAAACCATGAAAAATGTCTCCAACAAGGAAAACCATATCTCAACAATCATCAACCCCAAATATGCCCTGGAGATGCCAGTGGCGCACTCTCCCTACAACCCCTAACATTAACACCACCTATAGGGTAAAACAGTCCAAAACAAAATCAACCCTTACATATTACACATATTTTGACACCTTCCTACGTTTCACAAACTATACAAAAAATCAATGACAATTAATAACGCTTCGACAACCACAAGACCGTCAGTAAATCATATCAGCATAAATAATTAAATAAATAATTAGTTCCATCTCATCAGTCAAGACTAGCAGCAATCTACTAATTACAGTTAAAGCTTTCATGACCTCAAAACATTTTTTCCCAGATATGATCCCTAATTGACGATTCTAAGAGACCCTTATAACTTATAAGACTTCGAAAAATACAGATAGAAAATCCACTAATCCAGCAATGGGATATCCTAAGTACGTTTTCTCTACTTACATTTGCAAGGGCTGTTCCTTTTGCGTAAAGTCTGCATCGGGAATCGCGCTTTAAGGCGCGTGATGAATAAGTTCTCCAAATTTATACCACACCCTTTGCAGGGCCTTTAAATTTCGATATCAACACACTGGCTCATCTTTGAATGCACAATGCACCCCCGTTAGGACGGAATCCACACAGTGGTTGCGAAGGGTTGGTTCTTGCTACCACGGCCCTACTTTGCCCCGGCGAGCGCCCCGACAACGCGCGAAAATTGTCCAACTTATTTCGCGGGGTTCGTCAATGCGAGGGTATCGCACGTGTAAACGGCGTTGGTTTTCGTGGAAAAATGTGAAGGAAGTGACAGCTGCCTCTGCCGGCACAGGTCACCCATGCTAGCCCCTCATTGATCAATAATACACTCTTAGTACGCGGCGGCGTCGCTTCGTGGCAACGCATCGTACATTTACCTCGATATTATGAAAAAACTTCCCTCGTGCTTCATTGACTTTGATTTTATTCAGTTGGGGACCCAGTGGTGTAGTCCTAAAAATGTAGGTGGCCCAGGCTCCCCCTCCCCCCCCCCCAATTCTTCAGGATTGCAAAGAGGTGTAGTCAAGAAAGTTGATACGACTTTTATGATTTGATTAAAGCTTCGTAATATATTTTACACATGCACAGATATACGCAGTGTTTATATATCAGAGAATATAGCCTACAAAGTGCCCACTATTTTTTAAATGATCGTCTTTCTCCCGGTAAATATCCGTGATTTCTATACCAGTTTAGAAAAAATATACTCTCTTTGCGAAACCCATAGTTTGTTGACATATGGGTAATTGTCAAATTGAAGGCAAACTTGAAGTCCCAGTAATATAACATTAACTTAGAAACTCGTGCTTATTTTTTTTTAATTCAATAAACACTTATTATCATCCACGGTGGCCTTAAAAAAAGTTAAATGCTATTTTCAGGTACCCCAAAGTTATGAATAGGAGATTGTTTTGAATGCTTCTGTGGAACCATTTTTGATGAAATTGAAATATTTCCCTGAGCGGATTTTTTTTTGCCTGGAAAACCCTATTTGAAATATTACAAAGCAGTAAAATGCTATTTTCAAGTTAATAGGACCATATAATTACGTTTATATAAAGGAGTTATATGTAAATTAGAATTACTAACGAGAATTCAATCAACAAATAAACAAAAGAAACGATTTTTTTAAATTGATATCAATATATTTTTGAATATTTCATCAAAAAATTCGTATACATAATGTTCAAGTTTCAATATTAATTTCTTATAAAAACTATAGTAAGTATAATATACATAGTGTTTTAATGTTATTGTAGAATACATAATGTGTAATACAGTAATATACAATGTACAATAATATATAATAGCTATATAATAATTATATTATAATTAAACGTGCCTACTGTTATATTCATGTATAGCTTTAAGTGAACGTTCTGCGTAATTAGAATATGACTTTTTCACTTTATATTTTTTCCATATTTTTTTGAAGTCTGCATGAGAAGATTCTACGGCTTTTTCCGAATTGTATCCTATAAGCATTAAAATATTATGTATATTATAATATATATACTTTTTATATGAAATTAATAATGAAACTTGAACATTATGTATACGAATTTTTTGATGAAATAGTCATAAATATATTGATGTAAATTTTAAAAAATCGCTCCTTTTGTTCATTTTCTGATTAAATTCTTGTTAGCAATTTTAATTTACATATAACTCCTTTATCTAAACGTAATTATATTGTCTTATTAACTTGAAAATAGTATTTTACTGCTTTTTAGTATTTCAAATAGGTTTTTCCAGGCAAAAGAAAATCCGCTCAGAGAAATATTTTAATTTCATCAGAAATGGTTCCCCAGAAGCATTCCAAACAATCTCCTATTCATAACTTTGGGGTACCTGAAAATAGCATTCAACTTTTTTAAAGGCCATCGTGCATCCTATACAAAATGGTCGGTTCTTTGTTTTCATTTCTGTTCCTATTTACTTTAATTTAATATACGAACACCCGAAACGTCATTACCGTCCGGCGTCCCAACCTCACTTTGCACAAGGATAAACTGATTTTCTCCTTTTTTTTTAAACAATAACAATAACCTGCCTTGAAGTCTGTCCCTCAATTTTTGCCATTCCAGACGTCATTGCCGTACGTCTTTTTTTCTAGTAAAATATTGTAGTTACAGTTGAGTAATAAATACAGAAATATTAGGCGTATCCTTTAATACAAGATTTTATAAAATTAGGCTTAAAATATTAACTCTCTTTTTTATGAATCCGATATTAAAACTGAAAAGTGCATCTTGACAACAAAAACGACATTCCCTACGTGCGTTAAAAATAATTTTCGGGGTGAAAAAAAATTATAAAAACCATTCCGTTACTTGCTTGGCGGTGTTTTCTTTCATAAGTAGGTGACTTTTTATAATTAAAATCTGTTATTTTTTATAAACATTGAAAAAGGTTAAGCTTTAACATTTTACTCACATCATTACCGTACGGTACAATAGAACAGCGTACGACTGATCATATGCGCTTGCCCATGGATTCATTATTATTTCTTATTTTCATAACTGCCCCTTTTGGATAAAAATTTTTTACGTGTGATAAGATCAATTTCCGTCATGAAATATCAATTCCTAATATTAATATGATTGCCACTGTAGGTGCTAAAATTTGCCTGAAATTTGACAATTACCCGTATATGATCAATTGCGAAAGTCGATGAGCATCAGCAAAACTTTTGGCAAGATATCTATTAACTTTGAGTCATATAATAAGTAGGATAAGGGAATTTTTGTGTCTGATCTCTGGATTCTTATTTCTCAAAATGAAAAATAATTAATTAATTAAAATAATGAATATAGAATATAAATAATGTGAAAATCGATTATTAACCCAATTGTTAAATATTTTTTCAAATTTTCAGAACAATGATTAATAATTTCGAATTGAAAGCGTCTAAAATTTAAAAAATATATATGTAGAACGATTTCCCACAATTGAATTAGAAAAAAAACATCACGTGCGTCCTAAACTACGACCCAAGATAGATTTATGTGTAAACATCTTCGGTAAACGTTAACTGAAACTGAAATCTTGTGTAACGAAAATAATAACTCACGCGCATGTAGGAGTCTCAAAATTTATTTTCTGTTATATGTAATGTCATTATTAATATTTCCGGAAAATATCAATAAATTCGTAAATAACCAATTTTTTATTGTTTTTTGGGTAGTGATGCATGTCGATCATTTAAAATTTTTTCAAAAATCTTATCAGATTAAATTCAAAACTTTTAAGTTAAGCTTTTAAGTTAAAATAGTTTTAAAATGATATAATTTTCAACACTTACAAATTTCTCTGAAAGAACTCTGAACACACTTAGAGGTTCGCTATATCTGTTATAATGAATTTAAAATGAGAAAGTAAAAATGAAATATTCAAGAATAAACCAATTGAAATTGAATTATTTAAAATAAAATAAGCCTAGAATCATTAAAATTTCAGATTGCTGAATGCAAACTTAAAAATTTGCATTTTTTTATTTATTTTTTTCAATTTTTATTTATAAGTGACATTTGTGAATTTGTATGTCTCAATAACAATGTAAAATCCTTTAATTGTAGTGTTTCAACCTACAATTATTCAAGAATTATACCAAAGTTATAAGAAAAATATTGAAAATTGTTGTTTTTTTCAAATTAGACACAGCATATTTGCCTCCTGTTTGTAAATAATTTACAATTATTATTAGTTTGAGAGAGAGAGAGAGAGAGAGAGGGGCAAGCCTCCGTTCTGTGACATGAGACACAGCGCGTGTGTCAGAGGCCTGCGTTACACTTTCTAGTCGTGGTTTCATTTGAATCAGGCGCGACTCCCCATATCGAGGTCCAAGATGTTAACACATCAAAAATACACTCTCTTTGCGAAACCCACAGTTTTTTTTACATATATGTGATCAATTGCGAAAGTCGATAAGCATTAGCAAACCTTTTGGCAAGATATCTATCAACTTTGAGTCATATAATAAGTAGGATAAGGAAAATTTTGTGTCTGATATAATTATGCATTAAAATAATGAATCTAGAATATAAACAATGTGAAAATCGATTATTAACCCAATTGTTACATTCTTTTTTTAAATTTTCAGAACAATGATTAATAATTGCGAATTGAAAGCGTCTGAAATTTGAAAAATATATACGTAGAACGATTTCGCACAATTTAATTAGGAAAAAGAGTTGAATTGTATAATTTCTAATTTAAAGAGCTACAAGTGAAACCATTTTATTTTTAATTGAAAAATCATGAAATTAAATGATTTCAGATCAAAATTTCGAAAACAGGTCAATTTCAAAAAGTTAAAAATGGAATATTTCAAGATTCGAAGTGTTAAATTGGATCATTCAAAATACAAAGGAATTGAAGCTGTGTAATTATTTATTGAAAGCGTTCCAAAGCAAATAATTGAAAATTGAAAACTTTTGAATTTGAATAATTTTAAATTCCAAGCGATAATTATTTGACAATTTGAGATCGAAAACTAAATTGAATCTTTCAAAATTAAAGCTTCTAAAATTTTAAATTGTTATTATATAAGAAAATTATAATTGAATGTTAAAGCTGATTATACCAATTTTGTCTCAAAATCGAAAAATCAATTAAATTATTCTAAAAAAAAGAACATTCAAACTTAAACGAATGCAAACTTCATTTGATGCTGAAAAAATTGTAGTCACCAAAAGTTGTAATATTAAAACATTTTACACTTAAGACCTTTAAAATTTTAATTCTATTAAATAAATTTAAATCACATGAAAATTATAGATTTTTAAGCTGTTAATTATAATTTCCAAAATTCAATCAATTCAATTTTAATTGCAAAATTAAAAGTTATGAGAGGAAAAATTAAAAATTTAGCGTTCAACATAAAAATTCATAACTCTAAAATTTCAGTCATTTAAAATCATCGAAATTATTCAATTACTGGAGGTATCAATTTCAGTTAGTTAGATTTTCATCTATTTCGATTTTAAACACATTTTTAATTTCTCAGTTTCGTATCGTTTTATTTTTAACACTTCTTTTAGAATTATTATCCATTCTTGAAATTTATCAATCGCATATTTTTTTATTTGAAATTATTTAACTGTTTAAATCTTCAAATAAAAATTAGATATTTTTAAGCTTTTCAATTTTAAATAACTTTACATTTACATATAAAATTATTATATTCGGAACTGACTACTAGGGCTTTTAATATAAAATTTTCAAATATTTTTTTCTAAATTGACCTGACATTTTGAATAATTTAATTTTGCCTTGTATTTTTATTCCTTCTCCTCTTGCAGTTGCTTCATCCAGAGGACTGTAACTTCAGTGAAGAATTTTATTGTTTGGTTGCAAATTCAACAATTTTCATTACAAAACCACACTTTTCATTTGCTGAAAATCGTTATATTTCAAATTGAAAATTCCAATTTTCGTTTTGAAAATTAAACTATTTTTGGTTCAAGTTTAATATATATTTTTTTTATAAAACAAGACTATCTGGTTGAAAACTTATTTTTGTACTTTCAGTTATTTTCTTAAAAAGTTAGGATCTATTTTAGTTGAAAATGCAACTGTTTTGTTGAACATTCATCTATTTCGACAGAAAATTCGTCCTTTTGGATTTAAAATTCACCTTTTTTGTTAAGAGTTAAACTGTCTTTTAAGAATTTCAATTATTTCGTTGGAAAGGAAACTGTTTTTGGTTGAAGTTTAATCTTTTCTGTTTGAAATTTATTTATTTAGTTGAAAAATCATCTTTTCAGGTTGAAAAACAACAAAAAATAGTTAAAAAGTCAACTTATTTGTTGACAATTTTATTATTTTATTGCAAATAAACCTAAATTAGCTTAAAATTCGATAACTCAGTCAAATTTCAACAAATTTAAAAAAAATATCTCATTACACACGGTGTTGAACTCGCTTTGATATTATTAACAGCAAACAAATATTGAATTTTAAAAGTTTCATTAAATTGTTTTGGAAGCTGAATAAACTATTATGTTTCGTGGAAAGTATTTTTTTACTGCGAAAAGTACCTGGAAAAATGTATTTTTTTTTGTCCGGGAAAACCTGGAAGACTGCTGGAATTTTATTTTTATGAAACACTAGACACCCTGATATAATATTAATATTTTTTAGATGAAAAATATTTCTTCCGATAATTTGTATTTTTAATTTAAAAGTTCATATTTTTTAGTATAAATATTGCAGCTTTCTTGGACAAAAATGCGACTGTTTTGTTGAAAATTCAACTATTTCCTAGGAAATGTACTTTATGGTTGAAATCTGTATTTTTCTGTAGAAAAGTCTATTGAAATCCTTTTGGATGAAAATTCAACTCTTTTTTGAAAATTTGTCCTTTTATTTAAAAATTCACCTGTTTCAGTGTTGGAAAGTGAACTGGAATCTTCTTTGGATGAAAATTGAACTATTTTTTGAAGTTTTTTTTTATTTCATCTGTTTTAAAAAAACTGTTTCACCATTCTTGAATAAAAATGCAAATGTTCGGTTGAAAATTGAACTATTTTTGGAATTTTTTTATTTTTCTATTTCAAAGTTCACATGCTTTAGCAGAAATTACGTCCTTTTTGGATAAAAATGCAACTGTTTGGTTTGAAATTCAACAATGTTGTTGAAAAGTCATACTTATTGGTTGAAAATTCTGCCGCTTTGTTGAAAAAAATTGAACTATTTTGTAGAAAATTTACTTTTTGGTTAAATGTAATATTTTAGCGTTGAAAATAGAACTCAATTTTTTTCTGGATGAAAATTCAACTATTTCTTTGCAAGTTTTTTTTTTAATTCATCTGTTTTAAGAGAAATTTCATCTTTCTTGAATAAAAATGCAACTGTCTGGTTGAAAATAAAACTATTTTGTTAAAAAGTCATACTTTTGGTTGAAAATTCTACTGTTTTGTTGAAAATTCAACTATTTCCTGGAAAATTTATTTTTTGATTAAAATTATAATTTTGATGTTAAAAAATGAACTGAACGTTTTTTCTGGATGAAACTTCAACTTTAAAAAAAAATTGGTCCTTTTTTTATTAAAAATTTCATCTTTCTTCGATAACAATTCAACTACTTGGTAAAGAATTCATGTATTTCGTTAAAAATGTATCCCTTTTGGTCCCAAAAAATCGTATTTTTGGATGAAAAATTCACTTTTGTTCATAGAAATTTATTTTTAAAAAAATCATCTTTTGATCTGGAAAACTCAACTGGAATCTTTTCTTGATGAAAATTCAACTATTTAAAAAAAATTTGTTTCCTTTTCAAATAAGAATTCATCTATTTTAAGAAAAATTTGATCTTCTTAAATAAAAATGCAACGATTGGTTAGAGAATTCAACCATTTTGTTGAAAAGTCATCCTTTTTGGGTAAAAATTCGTCTTTTTTTATTGAAATTTAATTTTTTTTTCGTGGAAACTTATTTCTCGGTTAAAAATTTTTATTCTGATCCTCAAAAGTCAACTAAAATCATTTTCAACAGAACATTCAACTATATTTTTTAATTTATTTGATTTGTAAATTTAGCCGCTTTGGTAGAATTTTTTGTCATGAAAATACAACTTTTTGATAAAAAATTATTATTCTTTGATTGAGTATTCAACTATTTTATTTAAAAGATTTAGTTGAATCACTTCGTTAAGAAATCTTTTTTTTTGTAGTTATATTTTCAGTTGAAAATTCATCTCTTTGGTTGAAAGTTTAACTATTTTGTTGAAAATTAATCTTTTTAAATTTAAAATTCAACTACTTGAGTAAAAGTTGAACTACACTGTTAAAAACTTACTTTTTTCATTAGAGGCCTATGTCTTTGTTTGAAAATTTATCTGTTTAGTGGAAAAGTCTTTTTTTTGTTTAAAATTAATTTTTCAACTGAAAATGTAACTTTCCCATTTTTTAAGATTTATCTTTTTCAGTTGAAAATTCTCCTTTTTTGGTAAAACAAATAATTTTCTTGGTTCAAAATTTCATTTTTGTTGGGTGAAAATGCATCAGTTTCGTGGAAAAATAATATTTTGCTGAAGTAATATTTTTTGTTCGTAAATTCAATTTTTGTGGAGAAAATTCGTCTTTTCACTTGAAGGCTACAAAATTTAGGTGAAATTTTCTTTCTTTAGTGAAAAATCTTTGTCTATTGAAAATTCGTCTTTATAGTTTCAAAAAACTTTTGTTTGGTATAAATTTCAGGTTTTTTGATGGCAATATAGACTATAACATTTTTTGTTCGGAATTTATATTTTTAGATTGAAATTTTAACTACATATCATGTTAAAAATTTAATTATTTTGTTGAAAATTCAAGTATTTTGTTAAAAAACCATCTTTTATAGTAGAAAGAATTAAAAAGTATGCGATTGATAAAGTTCAAGAATGAATAATAATTCTGAAAGAAGTGTTAAAAATAAAACGATATGAAATTAAAAAATTAAAAATTGTGTTCAAAATCAGATTGGATAAAAATCAAACTAACTGAAATTGACACCTCAGTAATTGAATAATTTTGATAATGTTAAACAGATGCAATTTTAGAAATCTGAATTTACATTTTGAATGCTAAATTTTTAATTTTTCCCTTTCATAAGTTTTAATTTTGCAATTAAAATTGAATTGGTTGAATTTTGTGAAGTATAATAACAGTTTAAAATAATTAATTTTCAAGTGAGTTAAATTTACTTCAAATTAATAAAATTTTGAAGTAATTGGGTGAAAATTATTCCTCGAACATTTCTAAAAAGTGACCAAACTTTAATTCATAAAAATTTTAAATCCATGATAATTTGAAAAGTCCAGGTGCATGTGTTAATGTTGACCGACTTGAAAAAACAAAATATGGAATTTTTTGTATAAAAAACGAACAAATGGGGGGGAGGGGGGGGTGTCGATCACAAAAAATCGAAAGTCGAATTTTGAGACCACCCGAATGGCTAAAATATTTTGAAAAATTAAGTAAAATAGGGCGGGCCCGTCTTAACCACTTTTTTACAACTTGTTACATGCGGAAGAGGTGGGGTAAAAAGTGGGCCAAAAATTTGATACGTAATTAATGAATTTTTTATTTGGAATTTTTCAAAAATATTTTATTATTTTATTTATGCTCCTAAACAAAAAGGCTTTAAATTTTGAATTCATCAAAAACTCAAAAAATCCAAACTTGGAAGCATTAAAATGTGATGATAACATTGAAATTGAAACATGATAAGATTTTCATCTGAACGTAATCTGAATTGAAAAAGATGTGAACCATTAATATTAAAAATTTGAAAACATCAAAAATTTAAAAAAAAACGCAAAATTGGTAAGTTGCATATTAATTTTATTGCAACGTAAATCTAAAAAATGTTTTACAATATTTTAATTAAAAATAAGGACAAACATTGAGCAATTTATTTAATTTTAATACTTTCCTCTAGTCAAATACAAATTTCTATTTTCTTTGTAAAATGTTTAATCAGATTAAACATTTTTCCTGGAATATTTTTTTAATTTTTCCCGCCACGTTTCATAGCGAAATGACTTTCGATATTAGAGTGAGAAGAAGAGATCAGATTGTGGATGAGATAGAGGGAGAGGAAAAGAGCATCCGCCATATTTGTTTACTGGATTGAAATTGAACATTGATGATCATATTTTGTTGATCGTTGTGCTGACATTTTACATATGGGGTTTTATGAATCGTGTGTATAAAATGTTTAATATAACATAAAACAATAATTTTTTTATCGAGTATAATGGATCAAGAAGACGACGTCCTATTTGTGAGAAGCAACAGTAAGGTATGTGCATTTACCTAACATAATTTTCGGAGCATCTAAAGTTTAATCTTCACCATATTTATTGTATAAAATGACATCCTGTTTAAATTATTAAATTAATCTACGCTTTTCCTTTATTTTCTGTACATTTGAAAATGAATTCTGTACGACTAAATTGTTTTAATTCGAGTGCGTATCGTAAAATATAACCTCAAAATTTCGCTATCAATTTCTATATTTAAAGTTAAAACTGCTTCGAAACACTTATACAGAGATGATTTACGTCACTTAAAAGGATTTTGCACGCTCTCATTCAATGTTATTTCTAATATTTTGTAGATAAATAAATATTAAAAATTATTTTTTTCATATTAGAGGTTAGAAATCTAAAAAACACTTGGTGCTAAAAACGTTTTGAAAGGTTTGAACGTAATTTTATTTTCTAGGAATAGTATTAGATTACGTAATAAAATACAATAGTAATTTTACAATTTGCAATTAAAATCCTTTGTAGCTAAATAATTGTAAAATAGAAAAGGTTAAAAGTGCAATAATGTCATGATAACAAAATTCAAAATTATTTTGTCCTAATTTAAATAATCCGAAATTGTATAATTTAAAAAAGAAATCCTTTTAATACTCGACAGACTATAAATTCAGAACAATCAAAATCGCAATTTAAGATTTAAACATTAGAAACTCTCTTCTTGACATACATTGTTCAGAATTAAACAATTTTAATGAGAAACGTTCAAAGAATACTTTCAATGAAACTTTATCAGTTTTAGAGAATTTCAAAATAACGCAGTCTAAAAAACAGGAATAGACATTATAGTAACATTTTTTGTATTATGTTCAAAAACATATTAGACGTTTTCTAAACAAAAAAAAAGTTTTTTTTTCAGGTGAAGTGCTGTATAAAAATAAGTAAAGCAATATTTTGATATAACATTCTGGTAACACTGAATGCTTTTTAAATCATTTTTTTAGTCACACAAATATTGAAATTATTATCAGTTTGTTTTTGAACTCATATAAATATAAATTTTATAAGATTCTTGGGGAAAGCATAACTGATTTTTGAATATTTCAGATATGTCAAAAAAATCTAGAAGAATAACAAAAAATTATTTCACAGGATTTAAAAAAATATTAGGAAAAATTCGAGCCTTTTTAAAAGATATTTAGAAGTTTGGAAGAAATAAAAAGCCTTCGATGCATTTTCGAAAATTCTTCCAGATTTTAAAATATTTTTAATCTGAAGGGTAGAAATGCAAAAGGAGTCAAGCGCCAAATTTTCGAAATCGGGTTTATTAGCTCATAAAATCAGATAAATTCTATTACACATGCCTGCAAAAGGATTTTTTTGGGTCATTTTTCAAAATGTGTGTTCTTGTGTTCACAGTCCGAGAAGCTTTTCTAACCACAAAGTAAAAAATCAAATTTCATTTTTCTCGACACTGGCTAATTATTTTTAATTACTATCAGGTCCCTTCCATTCAGCACTGAATAACCTAAAACCCAATTCCTCATCTTTTGGAAATATGCAAAATTATTACTACTATCGTCATTATTTTGAAGTTGGAATGTCATAGTTTTACACCATTTCGAAGTCATAATTGGGTTTTCAAATTTCGCGAAACTGCATGATTTTTTTTAAACAAACTTTTTGGAAATCAATTCGTACATTCAATAGCTAGAATTCAAATTTTTAGTTTTTTCTTAAACTGCAAATTGACTCCACAATTAATGTTGAATGATGTTAAAAGTCGACACGAACCCAAAATCTAACCTCGAAACGTTACCTGTTTCATTCAATTTCTCGAAACCGGATAGCTTTTTGTGAGCAAACTTTTTTTACTTCGATAGAGCATGAAAGTATCTCGAAAGTACTTTCTTATTTTTTTCTTGAATGGTCCCGCTGAATTTACAACATGTTTTTAGTCTCTCCTGAAAAAAGTGAAAAATGGCGCTTGACTCCTTTTGCATTTCTACCCTTCATCTATTCAAAACCTCTTAAATTCCTAAAAATATTTTTAGCTGACTAAATTTTTTCTGAAAATTTTGAAAAATCATTCAAAATGTAAAATGCTGCCATAAAATCTTCCAAATTTTCATGGGAATTTTTAGAAAATTGGTTTATTCACTTGAAACCTTTAAAAATTCTTTTTAAGATTCTAAAGTTTTGGTTTAAAATCATGTTTTTAAAATCTTTCACAGCTTAAAATTCTTTTTCAATTTCTTCAAATCTTCTACATATTTCTTGAATTTGCTCGATTTTTTTTGTATATTTCAATTTTACCAAATTGAAACATTAGCTTTAAAATGTTCTACTCTTTTTCGAAATTTAAGAAAATCTTTTGAAATGTTTTGAAATCTTTTTCAATTTTCTCCTAAAGTTCATTTTTTAAAACAAAAAATAATTTTAAAATTCCCATAAATCTTAAGAAAATTCTTTTTTTAATCCTTTCAAAATTTTTAAACTTTCTATTATTTTTAAAATTATTCAAATTTTTCATGCCATTTTTTTTAATTCTGCAAAACTGAAAAAATGGTCTTAAAGTATCAAAGAAAATTCAAAAATTCTTTAATACATTTTAAAATGTTTTCATAAAATTAATTTTTTAATATAAAAAATCATTTTAATTGTCATCAGGAACATAAAGCATTTTTTTCATTTTCTTGAAACTTTACAAAATTCCTCAAATATCTTATAAATTTGTATTGTATTTGAATCGTTTCAAAACTTCGAAGTATCCCTCAAACTTACTCAAATTTGTGCTAAAATTATGTATTACGGCAAAACTAAATCCTGAAAAATTAAAAGAATTGTCTTAGTTTTCCATATTCTTTCTCCACACATTTTCAAATCTTCGAAAATTGAAATTATTCTTTCAAAATTAAACCTAAACCATTTAAAATTTTCCAGAAATGTTTTTAAAAATTTTGATTCCAAAATCTTTAAAAGTTATTAAAAAGCTTCTAAGTTTTTTTTTGTATTCTTCAAAATAAGTTTTTCCCACAATTAAATTTTTCTTATCCCTTTAAAATGTTAAGAACAGAATTATTTTCCAATATTAATAAAATAATTTACAATTTAAATGTTCTCTTCTATCAATAATGTTCAGAAACACTTATTATTACATTTAATGAAGTAAATTATTTTTTTTTAGAAATTTCGATATACAAAATTTGATGGTGCAGAATATTCATAAATCTTTATTAATAGATCAATTTTCTGGATATTTAGTAACATCGATTTTTTCAGGCAATTAAAAAAACTTTCAAGTTTTTGGAAAACACAAATTAAAACTCTCTATAATAAATTTAAAACCAATTAAGTCAACCATTAAGAGTTAAGTAATTTACCGTATAAAGAAATTCAGCTGAAAAAAATCAATTTTTAAATTATCAAAATTGTATGCATGCTGGCTGAAAATAACTAATATTAAATAAATTTGTATTTAGAATTTAAACGTTCAACATTTTGTCATTTCAAATTTAAATTGTTAAAAATTGTACAATTCTCAATTAAAATGCTTTATATTTTCCTTTATATTTCATGAAAATTAGTCTCGCAATTAGTCAATTTCAAAAGTAATGTAGCGTTTAAAATTCAGGAATGAATAATTATTTTTAATTTGAATCGTTCAAGCTTGTAGTTTTTCACTTTCGAATTTTTAGTAGCACAAGTGTTTTTTGAGGGCCTCGAAATAAAGTGTTCAATTTGGGCGACTTTTGCTTTTTCATTATATCACTTTGAACCTTCTTCGTTTGGAAGTTTAGATTCAATAATATTTCATTATTGTATATAATATTATTAATATACATTATAATATATTCTTAATATTATCAATATTTAAATCGTCATAATTGTATAATTCTCAATTAAAATCCTTTATTGCTAAAAATTTGTAAAATAGAAAAGTTTTATATTGGAATAAATTTATGGTAACTAAATTCAAAATTATTTGGTTCTAATTTAACTAATTCAGAATTGTATAATTTAATTCAGAACACTCAAAATCGCAGTTTAAGATTTAATCACTAAAGCCTCTTTTCTATTGATGAATTGTTCAGAATTAAACAATTTCCAATTAAAAGCCTTAATATTTGAAAACAATTTTAATTTGAAACAGCTTAAAGAATAATTTCTATAAAACTTTATAATTTAGAGAATTTCAAATTAACTTAGCGTTTGAAATTCATGAATTATTCATTATTTTTCATTTGAACCGCTCAAGCTTGTATATTTTTAGTTTTGAATTTGTTGCGCTTTGTAATTGTATATTTTTGATTTTGTTTTTGTTCGGAGATTTAGATGCTTTAAGTTACAAAAGAATTTTTAACGGAAATGTCCAGTTATATTTTGCTAAAAATTTAAAGTTTGTGTAAAAATCAAATTAAAACGCTTTAAAATTTGAAACCATTAGAGTTAAGTGATTTATCATATAAATAAATTCATTCGAAAAAATTAATATTTAAAATATCAAAATCATATATATGCTAGATGAAAATAATTGTAATTTTGAAAAATTTGATCTTGGTATTTAAAAATTCAACGTTTTGTCATTTCAAATTGAATTGTTAAAAGTTGTATAATTTTCCATTAAAATCCTTTGTATCTTAATAATTTTAAAATAACAGAAGAGGCTAAAATTATATTAATTTCATGTTAACAAAATTCCAAATTACTTGGTTCTAGTTTAAATAATTCAAAATTGCAGAGTTAAAAAAAAGAAAGCTGCTTAACTTGTTCTTGTCGTTCCAAATTAAATTGTTCAAAATTATACAATTTTCCATTAAAATCCTTTAGAGCTAAATAATTTTAAAGTAGAAGTTAAAATTGGATTAATGTCATGTTAACAAAATCCAAAATTAGTTCGTTCTAGTTTAAATAATTCAAAATTGTTGAATTTAAAAAAGAAAACCATTTAATTTTTCCGAGTATAAAATCTGAAATCAAAATCGCAGTTTAAGATTTAAACATTCGATACTGTCTTCACATAAATAAAAATTTAACGGAAATGTTTAGTTATATTTTGCTAAAAATCTCAAGTTTTTGGACAACCCAAATTAAATCGTTTTAAAATTTGAAACCATTAGAGTTAACTGTTAAAAATGTTAAGAAAACTTTCAAGTTAGGTGTTAAAATTTGAAGACTTCAAACCTATAAGCTTCAGATGAAAAAAAATCGTGGCTACGCTTCAAATTCTTGGAATCATCATAGTAATAATTAAAGTAATTCAAAATATCTAAATTAATCTTATAAAATCTGGATTGTCCGTTTTTAATAAGAATGTAGATAGAGTTTTTATTATAATCAATCTTTAGACAATGGACGACGCAACTCACGAAGATGTCTGGGATGATTCTGCCTTGATAAAAGCTTACGATAAAGCTGTTAATTTGGCCAAAGAGGAAGTGACAAAGCGTATGGGGTTACAGGAATCTCCGCCGGAAAAACTTAACAAATCTACAGCTCAAAAAGAACATCGACATTCTCACAAAACGCAAAGGGTTAGTCTTTTTCGCTATTAATTAGAAAAAACTTATAATTTATTAAATTTCTATCATTTTTGGAATGATTTGAAGATAAAGGCTGATTCATCTTTGCGTTTTTTTTTTAGAAGTGGTGCATCGGCTCTCCTTGTCGAGCTGTATACTCTGAAGATGGAGAGCTTTATGAAGCCATTATTACCAAAATGCAGGAAAATACTGGGACTTGTATTGTTAAATTTATAGGTATTTATTGTCAATTCCTTAATCAGGGTTACTACAGGTCAGGGAATTTTAATCTGGACAGAGTGAAAGAGTCATGACAATTTCAATAAACTAAAGTTGAAGTTAGTTTTATTATTCTGTTCAAAATTCAACTGTTCTGTTAGAAAATCATTTTTTTTATTGAAAATTCAACCAGTTGGTTGAAAATTGACTTTTTTTGTTTGTTTTAAATTTGTCTTTTCGGTTTAAAAAGTCATCTTTAATCGTAGTAATTCCATCTTTTTTGGTTAAAAATTCAACTTCCTGGTTGGAAGTTTAACTACTTTGTTCAAAATTAATTGTTATTAATTTTTAATTGATTGTCTTTAAAAATTAGACTTTTATGTCGAAAATAATTTTTTTCTTTGAGGAAAATTAATTTTTTGAACTGAAAATTTAACTATTCCACGTTGGTTGAAAATATTATTTACTTGAAAATTCATGTATTTTGTTGAAAATTCGTCTTTTGCAGTAAAATATTAATCTTCTTGGTTACTAATCCATCTTTCTTTGTTGAAAATTCAACTCTTTTGTTGAAAATTCATGTTTTTGATTTTACAACTTATCTTTCATCGTACATTTTTTATCTTTTTTTGGTTAAAAAGGCAATTATTTGGTTGAAAATTCAACAATCTTGTTTAAAATTGTCTTTTTGTTTCAATTAGTTTTTTAAAACTGAAAATGAGACGATTCCATTTTCACATGAAAATTCATTTTTTTATTGAAATCTATTTTTCCAACTGAAAATGTAACTATTCCATTGTTGCTTAAAAATTAATTTTTGTCTTGAAAATAATTTTATTTTGTTGAATTCATATTTTCAGGATAAAAATTCATATTTTCGGGTTGAAAGTTTAATTTTTGTGTAAAAAAATACGTTTTTTGCTTTAGGATTTAACATTTTTGTTGCGAATTAATTGTTTTCTTATGAATTCATATTTTTTTTGTTTTGAAAATTCACCTTTTTCATAGAACATTCTTTTTTTTGGCTTCAGAATTTAGCAATTTTGTTGGAAAGTAAAAATTAATTAAAAATTATAAAAATGAACTCTTTTCGTTGATAATTCATATTTTTGAGTGGAAAAATCGACTATTTTGTAGAGAAATCGTCATTTTGGCTTGAAAATTGAATATGTTGGATATCGTTTTTTCTTCATTGTCTGGTAAATCTTTCTTGGTTGAAAATTCGCCTTTTTTGGTCGAATTCAACTGTTTTGGTTTTAAAATACAAATCTTTTTAGGTTGACTTATCAACTATTACATTTTTTCATTAAGAATTCAACTTTTTGATTGAAAATTCAACTGCCCAGTTGAAAGTGGAACTAATTTGTTAAAAATTCATTTTTTGGTTGATGATTCGTCTTTTTAGTTGAAAAGCTTTTTCATTCTTGAAAATTGAACTAATTTATCGAAAATTCTTTTACTTTTACTTTTTTTCAATAATTTTTTTCAATTAAAATTTAGGTAGTCCATCTTTGGTTGAAAATTTATCTTCTTTAGTTGAAAATTCAACTAGTTGGTTAAAAAAATTCAACCTTTTTATTAGAAAATTAATATTATTTGTTTGAAAATTCAAATGTTTTGTAGAAAATTCATTTTTTGCCTTATAATTTAACAATTTTTTTGTTATTTAAAGTAAAACGAATAATAATAATGATAATCATAATAATAAATTTAAAAAATCCGTATTTTTGTCATGCAAATTGAACATTTTAATTCCCATATTGACTGAGAAATTGTTCTTAGTTGAAAATTTAACTCTATAGTGGAAAATTTTTCTTTTTGGTTAGAAAATTAATCTGGTTTGGTTATGGATTCAACTAGTGTGTATAAAATTCGTATTCTTTGGCTATATCCATCTGTTTTTGATTAAACATAAAAACATTTTTTTGTGGAAATATCAAATATTACATGCACTTTTCGTTGGGAATTCGTTTTTTTTTGTGGAAAATTTATCTCAAGTTGAAAATTTAACTACTTGGTTGAAAATTCCTTTCGTTTTTGGTTGAAAATTTAATTATGCCAGATTTGGTTAAAAATTCATGTATTTTCTTGAAAATTCGTCTTTTTTGGGAGAAAATAATTCTTCTTGATTGAACATTTGTTGAAAATCTAATACCTCTAAGTTGTAATATATTAATGTGGATTGACTATTTCTTTTTAGTAAAAAATTTTCTTACGAAAGATCTTCCAATTTACCACTTATAAAATTCTATATGATTTTTGTCACAAAAAGTCTTCAAGATAAATTTTAAAAGAAACATTTGTTTCAAATTAACTTATTTATTTCCTAGGTATAATGTTGCTTTCATACCTGAAAGAAAAATTTATAACAATTTATAAAATAAATAGAAATAAATATAAATAAGAATTTATTAACCCTGTTAATTTATACCCTGGTCGACACAAAAAAACATCGATTTATTTTATAATAAAGCATCTCAATTTGTGATAGTATTTACGTATTTCCCATAGAATAATTTGGAATTTTATTTATTTCCTTCAGGCTATGACAATACAGAAAAAGTGGAAATCGCTTCGCTTTTAGAATCCGAAGGGCTTCAAAGTCAAATCGCCCAACATAAAGCTTCCCACCAAGATAAAACTCACGCAACTTTTTCAAGTCCCCCTGAAGCTTCTGAGCTTCCAAGAGAGCCTAGAAAAATGAACGGAGTTCCCGGAGAAAATATGGACTGTGATTTTCACGAATCGAAGCCGTCGAAAAATTCATTCACCTCGATGCCAACCACGTCTTCCTTTATTCCCACAATGGGAGCGATGCCACCTGCACCTCCATTGCCACCTCATCTTATGAGCAAGTCAGTAAATACCCAAATAAAATTAAAAGTATGGTGTATGATGATTATATTTTAAAGTTTCAGGTTATTTTAGGACAATTTTTTCTATATTTTTGCAGATTACCTGTAAATGATGCAGACGCCCTTTCGAGTATGTTAATGTCCTGGTACCTTAGTGGATTTCATACTGGTGAGTAAAAGCAATTTTTATATTTTTCACAAAAGAACTAGATTGTTGGAAAATTAAGAGTTCTTTCAATTTTCTCTTCTTTGCCTATTCTCAAATTTTTTTTTAACCTTGAAAACCTGGAAATCTCCTTGAATTTTTCACGAGAACCTTGAATTAAATTTTTGTTTTCTTTTAAAACAGTTATTTTATTGAAATGCGAAAAGTAATTTAAATATTATTTAAAAAACATCTCGTTTAGAAGAAATCTTGCTACTAAACAGTTTTTTATTCATCAAGATATAATTTATCTTTTACTGATTACAGAATAAAGAGATTTCTAGGCATTTTTTGTAGACTTTACCAATTATTTTATAAATTGCAATGAACAGAATTTTGTGAATAATTCTATAAGTTTTTTTATTTTATGCCCGCTAATATAAAATGTTAAAGTATACATTTTTTGTGATATTCAGCTTACAAATTATAAAAATTATTAGCTGATAATTTCGATTTGAAAAGGTTTCAAAATATGTAAAAGATTTAAAAATATTTAAAAGGATTTTGTACATTTTGCAAAGAATTCAAAGATTTAAAAAAGGCATGTACACCAGATTAAAAATATTTCACAAAGCTTTTAAAACTTTCAAAAGATTTAAAGGATTTCAAATTTTTGAAAAAGATTACAGTACACCAGATTTCAAAGATTTTAAAACATTTGGAAATTTTGAAACGATTTCAAAAGGTTTCAAAACATTTTAGAAGATTTTATTAAGATTTAAAATAATTCAATGATTTCAACGAATAAAAAAGATTTCACAAACAAAGATTTAAGAACAATTTCACAAATATTTCAAAATATTTGACAAACACTTCACACAAATTTCCTAAAGATTTCGAACATTTCATAAAGATTGCAAGAATTTCAAAGATTTGAAAAAGGCGTGTACACCAGATTTCAAAGATTTCGAACATTTCCAAAGATTTTAAAACTTAAAAAAATTTAACAGATTTGAAAAATGTTATAGTAAACCAGATATCTAAGATTTTAAAATATTTTACACAGATTAAAAATGTTTCAGCGATTTCAAATGAATACAAAAGATTTGAGAAATATTTCAAAGATGTTAAACTATTTCAAAAGGTTTCAATAAATTTGAGAAAATTTCAAAACATTTCAATGATTTAAAGCGAACACAAAAAATTTTATGAACAAATATTAAAGGAATCTTTCACAAATATTTCAAAGATTTCATAAAAATTTCAAAAAAATCCACAAAGATTTCAAGAATTTTAAAGATTTCATGGATTTCAAGGAAATATGTTATTATATTTTAAAAGATTCCAAGCAATTTTTAATTGATTTTAATAATTTGAATATAGTTCAAAAGATTTTAAAGATTTTAGCGTATGTTAAAAACTTCCATGGACTTTTAAAGAGCTTTAAAAAGTTTCACTTGATTTCAAAAGATTTCAAACAATTTAGGGTACTTTAAAAAATTCCAAGGAATTTTTAACTAGTTTCAATTATTTGAAGGAATTTTTAACTTACTCCAATTATTTTAAGGAATTAAAAAAATTTGTGGTATTTCTTAAAAATTCCATGGAATTTTGAAGCGCTTTCAAAGGTTTCAAAGGATATGACATATTTTAGGGTATTTTTAAAGATTCCAAGACAGTTTCAATAGATTTCAATAATGTGAAGGTATTCCAAACGATTTTAGCGTTTTTCTAAAACTTGCAAGGAACTTTAAAGAGCTTTAAAAAGTTTCAAAAGATTTGAACATTTTGAGAGTATTTTCAAAAGTTTTAAATAATTTCGAGAGATTTTAAAAGATTTTAAAGGATTTGAAATATTTTAAGAAATTCCCAAAGATTCCAAGGCATTTGAAATTTATTTCAGTAATTTAGTAGAATTTCAAAGAATTTGAAATATTTTTGGGTATTTCAAAAGAATTCAAGGCCAATTTTCAAGAGACTTAGACATTTTCAAAGGATTACAAAAGATTTCAAAGGATTTGAGAGAATTTTCAAAGATTCCAAGGAATTTTTAATTGATTTCAATAATTTGAAAGGATTTAAAGGTTGTTTAAAAGATTCCAAGGAATTGTTAATAGATTTCAATAATTTGAAGGAATTCCAAAGTATTTTAAAAGATTTAAGCCTACTTTAAAAACTCCCAAAGAATTTTAAAGAGCTTTAAAAAGTTACAAGAGATTTACAAATTTTGAAAGTCTTTTCAAGAGCTTTATACAATTCCAACGGATTTGAAAAGTTTTGAAAGGATTTGAAATATCTTAGAGAATTTCAATAGATTCCAAGGAATTTGGAATTGATTACAGTAATTTCATAGGATTTCATAGAATTTAAAATATTTTAGGGCATTTTAAAAGATTCTAGGGCATTTTCCAGGACTTCAGAAAATATAAGCAGATTTCATAGTATCTCACGGGATTTTATAATATATTTTAATGGATTCCAAAGAATTTATCCACAAGGCGTGAGGGATTTCGTAGGGGTTTAAGGATTTGATGAAATTTTCAAACATTTTTTGCAATTTATTTGAATTCATTTGAAGTTCACCCTGAATTTGTATTAATTTATCCTGAACTCTTTTTAAATCTCTGTATTTTTATTATTCACTTGATTGCTTCTAAATTCACTGAATTCTACTCAGTTCAATAGTTTTATCAATTTTTAAAAGTTTTTATTCAATTAATTCTGAAGTTTTTCAAATTCACCTTGAATTCTTAGGTATTTCGTCAAATTCTTTTCAATCCTCTTGTATTTTTCTGAACTCATTTCAAAGTTACTGAATTCAATGCATTTTCTCAATTCGTTTGATATATTTAGAATTTAACTTGAATCATTTTGAAGTCTTGTGAATCAATTTCTTTAAAATTAACAAGAAGATTAGTCATTTTTTTTAAGTTAATCAGGCTGTGGTAGCCCTGAGAATAATAAATTAAAAATTTATAAATTAAAATTTAACATTGTTTCATTTCATTCATAAAAGATTCTATATGAAAAATATTAAAAGATTAAAATTTTTGTCTTTAAATATTGACGGGGAAAATGAAAAATTAGTCTCGGAAATATCAGAGAATTTTGAAAATTATGTTTTGCGGCCACCTTGAATTTGTAAATGTACGTTAGAACTATAATATTTTATTACATATTAAAAATATACTCTTTAAAAAAAATTGAGGCTGAAACATTTTAAAACATGATGAGAATGTGAAAACCGGAGACAGAAGTTGTTATACAATATTAAATCGGAATAGTTAAAAAATGCGTAATAATTTTAAAAAAAGTTTAAGAAGATGAAAACTTATTAATTAAAATGTATAAAGTTAAATAATTAAAAAATGTAATATTCCAAATTGATCAACTGCAAAGATAAATGCTCTTACTATAATAATTTAAAATCACGTTCAAAATCGAGCCACTTAAATTTCAAATCAATGTAGGAGTGTTGAGCAGGCTCAAATTTTATTTATAAATCTGACCAATGAAAATTTACAAGCTTGTATTTGATCCGTTTAAAACTAAGCTATTCAGGAGTTAAATAAAAATTTGAAGCTGAAATATTTTTTTGCCGAATCTACAAATTAAATATTTTTGTAATTTAAAATATTTAAGGCCCTCAAATTTGAACCATTTTTAACTTATTTAACTATTTTAACTCTAATTTTTAACTGTTTTTAACTTGAAAAGCCTAAAATAAATACAACTTGTATTGAAGACTTTAACAGTCTAGTTTCAAATTGACATTTAAAGTATTATTTATGGTAACAAAATGATAAATCTTGGAAAGAAATATTTAATCATAACTTGTAAGTATCACGATTTAATTATTAATTATTAAACACAAAAATATTCTATACAGAAATATTCGGGACGACTGAAAAATCTCGAAAAACAAAATTCCCGTCACTGTAAAATTCCCGAATTGGGAAATTCTCGACTGAAAATTGCCGAATTATAAAATATTCAAGCTAGAAAATTCGCGAATTAAAAGAATTAAAATTTTTTTATAATTATTATTTATTTATCAAAAATACAATAATCAAATCTTCTAATGAAACAAATTATTTTTAATGCTCAAAGGTTCTAAAATGATTGTTTCATTTAAAATAACAAAAAGTGAAAAAATAAATTTCATCCAGAAATATATATTTTTTCCATTATTGTTATTTTAAACTTGAACAATAATTTTAGAAACTTTAAACATTAAAAAAAACTTTTGTTATAAAAATAGTTGATAGTATTTGTAATAAATAAATAATATTCTAACAAAATTTAATTAGTTAAATTCTAAAATTTTGTAATTCAAGAATTTGTCAATTCGGATATTTTTTAATTCGGGAATTTTCTGTGGAGAATTTTATTATTCGGGAATTTCCCAATTTGGGAATTTTGGTGTCGGGAATTTTATTTTTCGAGATTTTTCAGTCGTCCCAAATATTCTACACAAAAACGGACGACTGAAAAATCCCGACACTGTAAAATTCCCGAATAATAAAATTCCCGAATCAAAAAATTCCCGAATGATAAAATTCCCGAATAATAAAATTTTCGAAAAATAAAATTCCCGAATTAGAAAATTCCCCAATAATAAAATTCTTTCCAGAAAATTGCCGAATTGTAAAATATCCGAACTAGAAAATTCCCAAATTTAAACAATTAAAATGTTTATAATAATGATTTATTTATTAAAAGTACAATAATGAAATATATTCATGAACACAATTATTTTCAATGTTTAAATTTTCTAAAATTATTGTCTGAATTTAAAATATCAAAACTTGAAAAAAATGTCTTCCAGAAATATATATATTTTTTTAATTATTTAAATTCGAAAATTTTTTGTTCGAATATTTTATAATTCGGCCATTTTCTGTCGGGAAACTTATTATTCGGGAATTTTCCAATTCAGTATTTAATATCATAAATTGTTCGGGTATTATATTATTTGGAAGTTTTCAAATTTGGGAATTTTACAATGTCGGAAATTTTAATTATTTTGTTGAAAATTGAACTATTCTGTTAAAAATTAAACTTTTTTTTGTCGAAAATTCAACTGTAGGTTGAAAGTTTAACCACTTTGATAAACATTAATTTTATTGGTTAAAGATGAAACAAAAATTCCTCTTTTTTTTTTTAAATTCACTTATTCTATTTTTTGCTGAAAATCGATCATTCTGACTTAAAAATTCAGCTGTTAACATTTTTCGTTGAGTTCTTTGTAGGTTGAAAATTTTACTACTTTGTTAAAAATCAATTTTATAGAAAAATGTAGAAAATTGATCTTTTTGGCTTAAAAATTTAGCTGATTTGTGGAGAATTTTCCTTCTTTACCTTGAAAATTCAGCAATTTGGGTAGACATTTTGTTCATAACTGTTTTTGATTGCAAATTAAAATTTGGTTGTTGATTTATAAACTATTACATTTTTTGTTTTGAATTCATATTTTTTGGGGTGAATTCAATTATTTTTATTCAGAATAAAAATATTTTTTGTTTGAAGTATCAACTATAACGTTATTCGTTTTTTTTTGAGGTGAAAATATTTTTTGAACTGATAATTTAACTATTCTATTTTTGTTTGAATATTTAGCTTTTTAATTTGAAAATTCGACCCTTTGTTTGAAAATACATATTTGTGAGTTCAAAATTCCACTAATTTGTTAAGAATTGAATTATTTTGTTGAAAATTCAACTATTTCGTTAATCTTTTTTGTTTGAAAATTTAACGATGTTGCACATTCATCTTTTTAGGTTGAATATTGAACTATTTGGTTTAAAATTCAACTATTTTGTTGAAAAGTCCTCTTTTTTGCTTGAAAGATCAACTATTTGGTTGTAAATACAAATGTTTGGTCTATAATTAATATTCTTTGTGTCTATAGAAACGCTTATAAAAATAATTTTAAGCGTTGAATATTCGTTTTTTTTCAGAATTCATTATTTCAACTGAAAATTTAAGTATTCCAGTTAAAGATTCACGTTATTAATTGAAAATTTATATCTACTTACATATTGATTTCATTTAACAGAATTTAATATTCCCGATGGTGAATAATTTCTATAAAATCTGTTTTTTTTTATAGGAAAAATTTCACATATAATATTGGTGGAGAATGTATTTTATTTAAGACTTTTAATATTGTGTGTAGAATGTATCTTGTGTAGAAAAAATGTTAAACAATACTTTTGTGTACAATGTTTCAAGACTATTTCCAGAATAAAATAGGAATTCATTTTCATGTGAAAATAGAAAAAAATATTTTTTATAAAATATTAATAAAATAAAATATGTTGTATATGAAGTATACAATACTATTTAATTCTGTGTAGGATAATATATTCTGTGAAGAAAATATTTTATGTAGGAGTACAATATATTTGTGTAGGAATGACTGCTACTCTTAATTTTTTTAAAATAAATTCTCTAATGGCAGAAATCATAAAAAAATTATTTAAGATTATTTAAAAAAATATTACATTTGTTATCAAAAGATTGTTTCTTCTTTTCTATATGTAAAAATCTGATGAGAACGTCATAAATGTTTAATCTTCCCCTTATTTTCCCCCTTTTTCGTTAAAAATTACCCTATTTCTCTTTTTTATGTTTGTAAAAGAAGTACTTGAGCTTTTATTCAATTTAAAGCCTAAAATATTATCTGAATAATTTGTATTTGTTGCACTTTATTTCATAATTTTTAAATTGCTATTTTAAATATTTTGTTCATTAAGAAAAATTATTTTATATAACTTGTACTCTTTATACTTCATTTTGTAATTCATTAATCAATTTCATTTGTGAAAAATAGTCTCAGATATCAGAATAATTAATGATTACTTTCATCTCTTTACAGGTTATTATCACGGGTTAAAACAAGCGAGAAGTTCTCAGGAGAAACGACAAAAATGAAGTATCGTCACTGTATCAGACACTGTAAGAAATGTAACAAATCGACTTTCTACTTTCAAAATACATTTTATTTCTATTAAAGATCAATCAGTTACAATCCCCAGTGGCAAATCACCGAAAACAAAATCTAAATGTGAATAATTCCTCGATTTAAAAATAAGATCATCTTCATCTATTGGATCGCATTCTTCAGTTTGCTGTGAGGTTGCATTTGTTACTAAAGTGTGTTGCGAATCCTGTTTATCAATTTTGTTCCATTCCTTGTATCTAATTTCAAGATTGACTGAAACCGGTCTAATAAGTTCCATCGCTTCTTTGAGGTACTTAATTTTGTTGATGAAACTATCACATTCCACGTCGTTTATCATGACGTGATTGCTTTCCAGGTACTTCCAAATTGGACGCAATTGTTTCATCCATGCTTCTTTACATAATAATTTGACATCGGCGCAAGAAAATCCGCTTGTTTGTTTTAGTAGGTCGGAAAATTCTGAAGTAGCAATTACACTTTCAGAAACATAAGTTGCTAGAATTTTCATTCGAGTTTTCTCGTCAGGAAGACCGACGTGAATTTGCTTTTCTAGTCTTCGAAGCAAGGCTGCGTCCAAATCCCTGGAGATGATAATTCGATTTCAAAATGGAATAAAATTACATTGTGTTCGATTTTTTGAAATCAGGGAAAAGTTGGGGAAATTTTTTGGTCAGAAAAAGTAAGAGATTTTGAAAAAAAAAATCAAAAAAATCAGGGAACTTCTGCAAGAAGCATTTTAAGTAACTGTCTTGAATAATCCAGGCTGCCAATCAGCCACTTTTCAAAATGACAAGATCACATTAGTCACTTTTCTTTAAATAAATTAACCCATCGGATAACCACTATTGAATTCAGGTCTATATCTATTTCTGACTTGTCTTGAATTCTTATCAAATATTTTAGGGTATTTTAAAAGACACTAAGAAGTTTTTAACAGATTTCAATCATTTGAAGGTATTTTAAAGGGTTTTAAAGTATTTCAAAGATTTTAGGGCATTTTTAAAAGTTTCACGGAATTTTCAAGAGCTTAAATATATTTCAAACGATTTCAATGGATTTGAAATATTTTACGGTATTTTAAAAGATTGCAAGAAATGTTTAAAAAGTTTCAATAATTTAAAGGGATTTTAAAGATTTGAGAGTATTTTCAAGGTTTGTTGCTATTTTAAAAATTCTGCGGAATTTTCCAGAGCTTCAAAATATTTCAAGCAACTTGAAAAGATTTGAAATATTTTAGGGTATCTTGAAAGATTGTAAGCAATTTTAACAGATTTCAATAATTTGAAGGGATTTTCAAGATTTTTCGATATTTTTGAAAATTCATGGAAGTTTCAAGAGATTTGAAATTTTTTAATAGAATTGAAAGGATTCGTAATATTTGAGGGGATTTTAACAGACATTAAGAAATTTTTAAGAGATTTGAATAATTTGAAGGGATTTCTAAGGATTTTAAAGTATTTCAAAGATTTTAGGTTATTTTTAAAAGTTCACGGAATATTCAAGAGCGTAAATATATTTCAATCGATTTCAAAGAATTTGAAATATTTTATGGTATTTTACAAGATTCTAAGACATTTTAACAGCTTTCAATAATTTGAAGGGATTTTGTAAGATTTTTGGGTATTTAACAAAATTCTACGGAATTTTCAAGAGCTTGACAAATTTTAAAGGGAATTCAACGGATTTGTAATATTTTAGGGTATTTTAAAAGATTCTAAGAAATTTTAACGGGTTTCAATTATTTGAAGGGATATTCTAAAGGATTTTAAATATTTCAGAGTATTTGGAAGATTTTAAGATATCTTTAAGAATTCCACGGAATTTTCAAGAGATTTAAACTGCTTCAAGGAATTTCAAAGGATTCAAAAAATTTAGGATATTTTTAAAGATTCCAAGAAATTTTAACAGATTTCAAGCATTTGGAGGGATTCTATAGATTTCAGAGTATTTCAAAGATTTTAGGCTATTTTTAAAAAATCCACGGAATTTTCAAGAGGATTAAAATATTTAAAAGGATTTAAAATATTTTAGAGTATTTTAAAAGATTCCAAGAAATTTGAACATATTTCAATAATTTGAAGGGATTTTAAATGATTTCAAAGATTTTAGGGTATTTTTAAGGATTCCACGGAATTTTCAAGAGGATAAAAGTATTTCAAGGAATTTCAAAGGATTTGTAATATTTTAGGGTATCTTAAAAAATTGCAAGAAATTTTAACAGATTCCAATCATTTAAAGGGATTTTAAAGATTTTAGAGTATTTGGAATATTTTAGGATATTTTTTAAAAAATCATGTAATTTTCAAGAGCATTAAAATATTCCAAAGGATTAAAAATATTTCAGAGTATTTTAAAAGATTCCAAGAAATTTTAACACATTTCAAAAATTGGAATCGATTTTAAATGATTGTAAAGATTTTAGGGTATTTTTAAAAATTCTACAGAATTTTCAAGAGCATTAAAATAATTTCAGGAATTTCAATGGATTTGTAATATGTTAGGGTATCTTAAAAAAGTGCAAGAAATTTCAACAGATTCCAATCATTTGAAGGGATTTTCAAGATTTTAGAGTATTTGAAAGATTTCAGGACATTTGAAAGATTTTAGGGTATTTTTAAAAATTCCACCGAATTTTCAAGAGCATTAAAATATTTCAAAACATTTGTAATATTTTAAGGGTATTTTAAAAGATTCCAAGAAATTTTAACAGATTTCAATAATTTATAGGGCGTTTAATGATTTTAGAGTATTTTAAAGATTTTAATGTGTTCCTTTAAGAATTCCACGAAATTTTCAAAAACTCTAAACGGTTTCAAGGAATTCCAAAGGATTTAAAATATTTTAGAGTATTTTAAAAGATTCCAAGAAATTTTAACAGATTTCAATAATTTGAAGGGATTTTAAATGGTTCTAAAGATTTTAGGGTATTTTTAAGAATTCCACGGAATTTTCATAAACTGTTCTATGAGGGTTTCAAAAGATTTTAAATATTTTAGGGTATTTTAATAGATTGCAAGAAATGTTGACATATTTCAATAATTTGTAGGAATTTTAAAGGATTTAAAAGATTTTAGCTCATTTTTGAAAATTCCATGGAATTTTCGAGAGCTATAATATTTTTTAAGGGATTTTAAATGATTTAAAATATGTCATGGTATCTTAAAAGATTTCCAGAAATTTGAATACATTTCCATAATTTGAAGGGATATTCTAAAGGATTTCAAAGATTTTAGGGCATTTTTAAAAATTCCACGGTATTTTCAGAAACTGTTTCAAGAGATTTCAATGGATTTGAAATATGTTAATATCTTAAAAGATTCCAAGAAATTTAAAGAGATTTCAATCATTTGAAGGGTTTTAAAGATTTTAGGGTATTTTCAAAAAATCTACGGAATGTTCAGGAGTTTTAAAATATTTCAAGGGATTTCAAAGTATTTGTAATATGTTAGGGTATCTAAAAAAATTGCAAGAAATTTTAACAGATTCTAATAATTTGAAGGGATATTCTAAAGGAGTTTAAAGATTTTAGGTTATCTTTACGAATTCCACGGAATTTTCAAGAGATTTAAACTGTTTCAAGGAATTTCGAAGGATTTAAAATATTTTATGATACTTTAAAAGATTTCAAGAAATTTTAACAGATTTCAAGCATTTGAAGGGTTTTTTCGAAATAGATTTCAGAGTATTATTAAAAATTCCACGGAAATTTCAAAGGATTTGTAATATTTTAAGGGTATTTTAATAGATTCCAATAATTTGAAGGGTTTTTAAGGATTTTAGAGTATTTTAAAGATTTTAGTGTACCTTTAAGAATTCCACGAAATTTTCAAAAGCTTCAGAACGGTTTCAAGGAATTCCAAAGGATTTAAAATATTTTAGAGTATTTAAAAATATTCCAAGAAATGATAACAGATTTCAATAATTTAAAGGGATTTTGAAGAGTTCAGAGTATTTGAAAGATTTTAGGGTATTTTTAAAAATTTCACGGTTTTTTCGAGAACATTAAAATATTTCAAGGAATTTCAAAGTATTTGTAATGTGTTAGGGTATCTATGAAAATTGCAAGAAATTTTAACAGATTCCAATAATTTGAAGGGATATTCTAAAGGATTTCAAAGATTTTTAAGTATTTTCAAGATTTGAGGGTATCTTTAAGAATTCCACGGAATTTTCAAGAGATTCAAACTGTTTCAAGGAATTTCAAAGGATTTAAAATATTTTGGATATTTTAAAAGATTCGAAGAAATTTCAACAGATTTCAAGCACTTGAAGGGATTTTAAACGGGTTTAAAGATTTTAGGGTATTTTTTAGAATTCTCGGAATTTTCATAAACTGTTTCAAGGGATTTCAAAAGATTCGAAATATTTTAGGGTATTTTAATAGATTGCAAGAAATTTTGACATATTTCAATAATTTGAAGGAATTTTAAAGGACTTAAAAGATTTTAGGTAATTTTTGAAAATTCCACAGAATTTTCAAGAGCTTTAATATGTTTTAAGGGATTTCAAATGATTTAAAATATGTCAGGGTACCCTAAAAGATTCCAAGAAATTTGAACACATTTCCATAATTTGAAGGGATATTCTAAAGGATTTTAAAGATTTCAGGGTATTTTTAAGAATTCCATGGGATGTTCATAAACTGTTTAAAGAGATTTCAAAGGATTTTAAATATTTTATGGTATCCTAAAATATTCCAGGAAATTTAAAGAGATTTCAATAATTTGAAGGGATTCTAAAAATTTTAGAGTATTTGAAAATTTCTAGGGCATTTAAACAAATTCCACGGAATTTCCAAGAGCTTTAAAATATTTTAAGAGTATTTTAAAAGATTCCAAGAAATTTTAACAGATCCCAATCATTTGAAGGGCTTTTAAAGGATTTCATATATTTTTTGGGTATTTTTCAAAATTCTACAGAATTTTTAACAGCTTTAAAATGATTCATGAGATTTCAAAGGATATACAATATTTTTGGGTATCTTAAAAGATCTCAAAAAATTTTAACAGATTTTAATAATTTGATGGGATTTTACAGGATTTTAAAGATTTTAGAGTATTTGAAAAATTTCAGGGCATTTAAAAAAATTCCACGGAATTTTCAAGAGCTTTGAAGTTTTTCAAACGATTTCAAAGTATTTGAAATATTTCAGGGTATTTTAAAAGATTCGAAGGAACTTTGAATAGATTTGAAAAATTTGAAGATATTCCGTAGGATTTGAAAGATTTTAGGGTATTTTTAAATTATCCAAGGAATTTTTAACAGCTTTAAAAAGTTTCAAGTTTATATCAAAGAATCCATTCAAAAAAACTGGGGGATGTCGTAAGGTTTCAAAAGTTTCAAATATTTCAAGGTATTTCTAAGGAATTTACAGATTTTTAAAGCATTTAGGATATTTTAAAAGTTTCCAAGGAATTTTCAATAATTTAAAGAGATTTTGACAGATTTGAGGATATTTTAAAGAATTTTGAAGTTTTTAAACCAAATTTTTAGGGATTGCAAAGGATTTTAATCATTTTGGGGTATTCTAAATAATTATTCTAAGTCATTTTTTTAAATTGATTCAAAAAATGCCAAAGATTTTAATGATTTAAAGGAATTTTAAAAAATGTCCATGGGGCTTTCAAGAATTTCCTAGAATTTTTGAAGATAAAGAACAATTTTGTAGAAGCTACTAGGTTTTAGAATATTTGTCAAGATTCCAAGTATTTTAATTAATTTTCCAAGATTTCAGGAAATATCGACAGATTTCTTGCAATTCCGCGGGATTTTAAAAATATTTCAATGGATATCAAAAAATTTACTCACAACAGAGTTGAGGAATTTCAAAGGTTTAAAAAGATTTCAAGGTATTTCCAAAGAATTTACAGATTCTTAAAGATTTTAAAATATTTCGAAAGATTCTAAGGAATTTAAAGGTTTTAGAATATTTTTAAAGATTCCATGTATTTAAATAAATTTTTCAAGATTTCAGAAAATATTATCAGATTTTTTGTAATTTCACTCTATTCCATAATATTTTAATTTATATCAGAGAATTTTTGTTAACAAATTAAAATTTTCAATAATTTGAAGGTATTTCGACGAATTTGACACATTTTCGGGTATTTTTAGAAAGTCCAAGGCATTTTGAAGTTGAAATTTTTTTTGGGGATTTCAAAGGTTTTGAAATACTTCAGTTTTTTTTTAAATAAAAGATTCCGAGGAATTTTTAATTTATTTCAATAATTTAAAGGGATTTCGAAGGATTTCAAATATTTTGCGATAGTTTAAGTGATTACAAGGCATTTTCAAAATAATCAAAAATTTCAAGAGATTTACAAGGATTTTAATGATTTTAAGGGATTTAAAAAAATTGTAATCCGTTTGTAAGGAATTTAATTGAATTTCGGAAGATATGGAACAATTTTACAAATCCTAAAAGGTTTTCAAATATGTTGAAAGATTGCAAGGGATTTTAGAAGATTTTCGGGGATTTAATTGATTTTAAGTGATTTTAGAAGCTCTCAAGGTATTTTAACAAATTTTAAAAGATTTCAGGAGATATCGTCAGATTTAATAGAATTTGAGGAGATATTAAATATTTTCATGGATTTCAAAGAATGTATTCTAAAGAAGTTAGGTATTTCGTAGAGTTTCAAAGATTTGAAGAAATTTTCAAATACTTTTTTGCAAATTTATTTGAATTCCTTTGAAATTCACCCTGAATTTGTAATAAATTATCCTGAATTATCTTAAATTCACTTCAGTTCTACTCAATTCAATGTTTTTTTTGTTGTTTTTTAATTTATTCTGAAGCGGTTTCATTTCACCTCGAATATTTAGGCATTTTATAAAATTCTTCCAAACTTCTTTCTCATTTTTTTTAAATTCACTTGAGTTTTTTTAATTCGCCTCAAATCGTTATAAATATCATTGAATTCTTATTTTCCTTAAATTCCTCTATATTTACATAAATTTCACTGTAATGAGTTGATTTTTTTGAATTTTATCCAATTCGTTTGAATTATTTTCAATTGAAAAGAAGATTAGCTACATAATAAATGCATGTTAGTCACTTTTAAATTAGAATTTTTGTCTTTAGATATTAACGGTCAGGGGGAAATAATTAGGCAAGAAAAAGTGTCAGAGAATTTGGAAAAATAAGTCTTTCGACCACCCTGAATATTCGATAAACACAGTTTTTTAAAATAATGAAAAACATTTTTTAATTCTTAAATTATAATTCATACCACGGAATGTTTGTAGCTGCTAGCAATAATATATTTGCATTTTCCATTGTTAATAATCCATCCAATCTTGCAAGCAATTCAGCTCTGAATCTTCTACTTGGCTCAGATTTTGACATTGCAGAATCGTCATTACTTATCGCTGTCCAATCGATTTCGTCAATAAAAATGATCGAAGGGGCGTAGTGTTTTGCAAGATCCAAGAGAACCTGAATTTAGACAGAAAAATTAAAAAATTAAAATTAGATTCATTAGTAATTACACTGAAAAGATTCTTTCTGGACAAATGCATAATAAAATTTCAAAAAATTTCTCACAATTGGTGAAAAAAAAAATTATTTTCTATTTTTTTTATAACTTTTATGGAAAGAAATAACCATAGATCAAAAAAAAAAAACTTTTTTGGGTAGAAATATAATATTTCAAAAAAATGACGAAAAATTCACTTTTGTTAATTTGTGCCTAAAGTTGCCAGAAAACGTTTTTATTTTTCGACGCTCTTTTTAATAAACTAAGAAACGCCTAAATATTTGTAAGTTTTACCAAAATATTGCATCAGTAATCCTCAGAATGTAATGTAATTAAGAATGTAATTAAGGTTTGAAACAGATTAATTTCAAATTTGATTACTTTCAGTTTTTCCCATATATTCTTTTTTGAAGGAATTTCTCCTTTTTCTCCTTATTTTTTTCTTCTCTAAATGCGAACTGAATTAAAAGAACCCAATACGAAAATCTAACTATTTTTTGTTGAAGGTTGAATCTTTTTAATCGAAAAGTCTAGTATCTTGTTCAAAAGCAATTTTTTTGGTCGAAAATTCGACTGCTTTCGTTCAAAATTGGCATTTTTGTTTCAAAATTAAAATTTTCGTTGAAAATATAACTGTCTCGTAAAAAATTTGTCTCTTATGTTGAAAATTTGGCTCATTTGATTGAAAAGTTTAACCATTTGGTTGTGAATGCAACTGTTTGGTTAAAAGAAATTTTGTTTTGAAAATTCAACTACTTGTTGAGAAGCTGATCTTCTTGTTGAAAACGATATTATTGGTGAAAATTAATTTTTTTCAGAGGTCTAATTTCTTTTATTTAAAAATTCAACCATTTGATTGAAACCTCAATTATTTTGTTCAAAAGTCATCTTTTTCGGATAACAATTCAACTGTTTTGTTGAAAATTCGTCCTCAAGGGTTCTTAAGTTCTTAAGTTCTTAAGTTAATCTTTTATAGTAGAAAAATATTCTTTTTTGTTTAAAAATTCATCTTTTTTGGCTCAAAATTAACTTTTTTTTTAAATTTAACGTCTTTTAAAAAATTCCTCTTTTTTTTTGCATGAAAACTCAACTATTTGGTTAAAAATCCGCCTATTTTGTCAATAACTTGTCTGTTTTTATTTAAAGCCTAACTATTTAGTTGGAAATGAAACTATTTAGTTAAAAAATCGTCTATCTTGGTTGAAAATTAACTTCTTTGTTGAGAATTCAACTTTAATCCCAAACTTTCGTCTGTTTGAAAATTCAACTATTTTATTGAAAATCCGCCTCTTTTGATTGAAAGTCCAACTATTAGGCTGTAAATGCAATTATTTGGATGAAAATTATATATTTTTTTTAATTCAACTGTTTGATTAAGAATTTATATTTCTTCGCTGAAAATTATCTTTCTTGTTTGAAAATTCAACAATCTTAAACAAATCGTCGTTTTGGTTTGAAAATTCTACTATTTGCTGAAGATTTTTTTGCGAATTCGATCATTTGATTAAAAATTGAGGTGTTTGGCTGAAACTTAAAAAACGTTGTTAAAAATTCGTCTCTTGCTTAAACATTCTCAACTGAAATTGTAAATTCAACTTTTTTTTGCATTTTTTTAAAATTTAAATTCAACTATCAAGTTGAAAATTAATCTTTCGGGTTTAATAGTCAACTCTGTTCTAAACCATTCGACTTTTTGAATAAAAACACAACTCTTTTGTTAAAAATTTATTTTTGGGTTGTAAAGTTGTCTCTATTGATTGAAAATTCAACTACTTTGTTGAAAATGCAGTATATTTCGACATAAAATCTTAACAATTTAAGGGGTTTCATATTGAATTCAATATTTCGAGAACATTTTGGGCTGTAAAGTCTGAATTATTAATATGTGAATAATTTCATATTGAAATTATACAGCTTCAAATTTAAAGCCTTAATTGTCAAATAATTTCGAGTTTGAAATGTTCAAAATGAATGTTTTTGAAGTTCAAAATTAGTCAGGTTTTACAGCGACCTTGAAAACATTGAAAACCGGGGAATTTTTCACGAGAACCTTGAATTAATTTTTTTTCTTCTTTTAAAACATTTATTTTATTGAAATGCTCAGAAGAAATCTTGCTACTGAAAGATTTTTCATTTAACAAGATAAATTATATCGTTTACTCATTAGAGAATATTTATTCTTTTTTTGTGTATATTTTACCAATTATTTTATAGATTGCAATGAACAGACTTTAATATTTTGAATAATTTTATAAGTTTTTAATTTCGTGTCCGCTACAATATAGAATGTTAAAGTAAACTTTTTTTGTGATATTTAACTTGAAAAATAATAAAAAACAATTTCACAAAGATCTTAAAACTGTCAAAAGATTTAAAGGATTTTAAAGATTTGAAAAAGGGTACAGTACACCAGATTTCAAAGACGTAAAAACATTTCGAAGATTTGAAACGATTTCGAAAGGTTTTACAACATTTAAATTCAAGAATTTTAAATTAGATTATAATCAAATTTAAAATTCTACTTAACGTCCAATACTCAAGTTAATGTATAGAATTCCTGAAAATAAAACAAGAATACAACGAATAAATTTGGACAAAATTTTTTTTAAACATATTAGAAAATTTGAAAAGATTTCACTAAAGATTTTGAATAATTCAATGATTTCAACGAATAAAAAAAATTTCACAAAACGAAGTTTTAAGAAAAATTTCACAAATATTTTAAAATATTTGACGAAGATTTGGAACATTTCATAAAGATTTTGAAAGTTTCAAAATATTTCATACATTTCAAAAAGTTGATAGTAATCTGGATTTCTGGAGTTTCCAAAGATTTTACACAGATTAAAAATATTTTAATACTTTAGAATGAAAACAAAAGATTTCACTGAGATTTCAAATAATTCAATGATTACAACGAATAAAAAAGATTTCATAAACAAAGATTTAAGAAAAATTTGACAAATATTTTAAAAGATTTGACAAAGATTTCAAAGATTTGACAAAGATTTCGAACATTTCATAAATGTTTCAAAACTTTCAAAAGATTTTAAAGATTTTAAAAAATTGATAGTAAACCAGATTTCTGAAATTCCAAAAGATTTTACACAGATTAAAAATATTTTAATGATTTAAAATGAACACAGAAGACTTCACTAAGGTTTCAAATAATTCAACGATTTCAACGAAAAAAAAAGGATTTCACAAACAAAGATTTATGAAAAATTTCACAAATGTTTTGAAAGATTTTACAAAAATTTCCCAAAGATTTCGAACATTTCATAAAGATTTTAAAACTTTCAAAAGATTTAAATAAGTTGATAGTAAACCAAATTTCTGAAATTTCAAAAGATTTTACACAGATTGAAAATATTTTAATGATTTCAAATGAATACGAAAGATTTCACTAAAATTTCAAATAATTAAATGATTTCAACGAATGAACAAGATTTCACAAACAAAGATTTAAGAAAAATTTCACAAATATTTTAAAAGATTTCAGAAAGATTTCGAACATTTCACCAGAATTTTTCAAAGATTTTTTTTCAAAAGATTTTACACAGATTGAAAATATTTTAATGATTTCAAATGAATGCAAATGATTTCAAAAAGATATCGCAAAGATTTCATAAAAATGTTATAAAGATATCAAAAGAATACAAGAATTCAAAGGATTTCAAAGATTTTAAACGATTAAAAATATTTCAATGATTTCACAAACAAAGATTTAAGTAAAATTTCAAAAGATTTCACAAAAATTTCCCAAAGATTTCGAACATTCCATAAAGATTTTTAAACTTTCAAAAGAGTTTAAAAAGTTGATAGTAAATCAGATTTCTGAAATTTCGAAAGATTTCACACAGATTAAAAATATTTTAATGATTTCAAATGAATACGAAATTTTTCACTAAGATTTCAAATAATCCAATGATTTCAACGAATAACAAAGATTTTACAAACAAAGATTTAAGAAAAATTTCACAAGTATTTTAAAAGATTTCAAAGATTTCACAAAAATTTCTCAAAGATTTCGAACATTCAATAAACATTTTAAAACTTTCGAAAGATTTCAAAAAGTCGGTAGTAAACCGGATTTCTGAAATTTCAAAAGATTTTACACAGATTAAAAATATTTTTATGATTTCAAATGAATACAAAAGATTGCACTAAGATTTCCAATAATTCAGGTGGGCAAACCTCGAAGTAACACCATGCCCAAACAATTTATAACTTATGCCAGAATTAAGGGCTCATTTAAGGCTTATTTAATACACAAAAGCCAAATGTTGGGCTCTCCCCATTTTTTTTTAAATTGCATGGTACTGACAGCTTTACGTAAAGCTAGCAGTACTATGGTAGAAATATTTGTTAAATCAACTTTTTTCTTTCACAGGAATTGAATGCTCATTTAGGGCTCTTGAATGACCCCCAGCGCAATTTTCCAAAAACAACCCCTATCACAGAAAAACTACCCTAAAAATAAATATGCACTAATTAAAAAAGTGAGTACATCAGAATTGAAGGTTCATTTTAGGCTCTCCAATGACCCCAAAATCAATTTTACAAAACCATCCCTTAGCATTCGAAAACTACTCCTTAACCAAAAGTCCTCACGAAGTGCAAGAAATAGTATTCCATTAGTTTAAAATATTGTTTAGTTGTCCGAAAACATCAAAAACTTTTTCAAAAACCATCCCTGAAATTCAAAAACTACCCCGTAAAGGACTTTGACATTAAACTGAGACTGAAATATATCAGCAGTTTTTGCTTTTCTTGGACTGTCCACAAACAGAGCATGCCCTATGCCAGAATTAAAGGCTCATTTAAGGCTCATTTAATACCCAAAAGCCAAATTTTGGGTCCTGGATAAGAAAAAAATGCATGGCACTGCCAGCTTTACGTTAACCTAGCAGCACCATGGTAGGAATATTTGTTAAATAAACTTTTTTCTTTTATAAGAATTGAAGGCTCATTTAGGGCTGTTGAATGACACCCGGTGCAATTTTCCAAAAACAACCCCTGTCACAGAAAAACTACCCTAATTTGGCTTTTGGGTATTGAATGAGCCTTAAATGAGCCCTTAATTCTGGCATAGGGCATACTCTGTTTGTGGACAGTCCAAGAAAAGCAAAAACTGCTGATATATTTCATTCTCAGGTTAATGTCAAATTCCTTTACGGGGTGGTTTTTCAATTTCAGAGATGGTTTTTGAAAAAGTTTTCGATGTTTTCGGACAATTAAAAAATATTTTAAACTGATGCAATACTTTTTCTGGCACTTTGTGAGTACTTATGGGTAAGGGGTAGTTTTCGAATGTTGAGGGATGGTTTTGTGAAATTGATTTTAGGGTCGTTGAAGAGCCCAAAATGAGCCTTCAATTCTGATGTACTCACTTTTTTAGTTAGTGAATATTTATTTTTTAGGGTAGTTTTTGTGTGATAGGGTTTTTTTTTGTCTGGAAAATTGCGCCGGGGGCCATTTAAGAGCCCTAAATGAGTGGAAGAAATTTTGGAATTTCGTGAGCACACTCGGAATTCGGTCTGGAAGTACGGAATCGTTCGGAAATTTGAAATTTCAAGAATTTCCGTTAGGTTTTCGCGATTTCGGCAAGACTTCTTTAGGATTTTCGCGATTACAGAATCGGACTAGGGATTTTCAGCAAACAATTTTCAAGATAGAAAATTCCAGCATTAAAGTAGATAGGTTGTGGGCGGAAACAACAGACTCGATAATAAATTGGGCAAGTTCGTTAGCTATTGAGGAACTGCGGGAAACTTTAAGGTGTCTCAGCCTATCCACTGATAGAGATGACATGGTGATGAGGTGACGCCTACACGGAAAAAAAAAGTGATGGAAATTTTCATTGACCGAGTCTGTGACTTCAGGATAGGTCTAAAAGCATTTGATAATTTGAAAATATCGTATTGGAAAATCATGCAAATAGTGCTTGAAGAAATAAAAGACTTCTTAAATTGCGTTCAGCATAGTCAGTGAAGCACTCCTAGACTCCATCAAAAAAATATCACAGCAAAATTTGTAAGCCGTTCAACACTCCAATATTAAATTCTCAAAGACAGTCAAGGAAGGGTTCGTAGACTGTCAAGCTAGCCATTTATGCTAATAAAAAAATAAAAAATAATTTTTTAAATTTATAATATTATCATCTTCAACTTATATATTTATTTAAATATTATTATAACACACGCAATTATTACTTATATCAATCGCTCGCTTTTTACGCTCTACAAAATCGGACGCACGCTGCGGGGATTCGAACTACCTATCCTAGACACGAGACTAACGCAACTTATTCCTAACCGCGCAAGCCCCTCGGCTAATCGATCGGGCTGAAAACACAGTAAAAAATCTTGGCGTTCTGCTACAGCTGAAAACTGCGTGGCCGCGTAAAAAGAATTTTAGTGAGGACTGCGAATTAGACAACTTGCTGCAAGACTGACTTTGCATAACAAGTTAATTGAACAATTTTTTTCTAATGGAAAAATATAATTGTCCACGGAAAATTATTTTTTTACCAGTGTCTACTTCAATCATACCAATGTGAATTTGTCTCTGAGCCCCACTGAGCGCGCCTCTGAAAATTCTCGCAGAGAGTCATGGACTGTTTTTCTGACTTGCATTCTAGTTCTCAGTTTTTGAATCACGCACTTATTCAATTCAAGTCTTTGCAAATATGAAGTTATTTTATAGCCACTTCATGATGACTGTATATATTTTTTATTGTAAACTGTCTTATAAGAATTCCAAGCCTGTTGTTTCTTGACTGCGCTTGAAAACTTCCATGACTTTTCTTCATTTTTCCATGAAAATGTATGACCACTTTATAGAAAGTATACGAGACTTCATTAAAATGATGGCCCGTCCTGAAGTCTAGCACTAATCTACGAAATGTTCCAAGACTTATTTTTTCCGTGTAGTAAAGTTCCATCAATATTGCCGTCACATGCATCGGTCATGGGAAGAGAGTGGGGAGCGGGACTTGTCCATCGAGATGGAGAAACTACGGGGTCCGCGTTACGCGACTACAAAAACCACCCTAGGTGCACTCGATGCTCCTACGATGACCTCACACGCTCAAAATCCCTTCTTCCCCACTGGTTTTGATTCAAATACGGTTACGGAACCTCTATACGCGCATATAGAGTGTTGTCACGTTTTCTCCATTCTCTCACGCGACCCCTTTATATATCCCCGCCAGTCGCTCGACCATGAGCCCTTTGGCCTTTCGAGGCGTAGTCCAGTCCACCGGACCGAGGATGATAGCCTATGTTCATGATTCTCACTTAGTTGGCGGTAGTGTGGATAACTTCCATTCCACGGAAATAAATACGAAGAACAAGCAATTCACCCACCGAGTAACCCTGATCCAAGCCGCACCACCAAAACTGCATGTGCTATACTGAGCCCTCTAGATGTACATACTTCCACTGTACCACATTTTCTTGGTACACCTCCTACTTTTGGCTCTTATCCGCCTTATTATGATTATGGGTTTCACTCCAGCTTTCTTCAGGCACAAATGATGAAAGCTATTTTAGTTATCCTTCAGTGGGTACCCATGCTGTTGAAGCGTCGAATTTATCGACTGCTGCGGTGGCCCCAAATGTGAGAAGTGTGAATCCTCAAGCGACAGCCCCCGTAGTGTGCACTACCGCTGGTTAGAATCGCGATTCGCAAGGACACCTTTTTCGTGCCTGCTCCAAACCTAAAAGGGTTTTCTGTCACAGCTGTGGCCAATCCGGCCAATTTTCTACGAACTGTAGCGGACGTTCGGGACACAGACTGGGAAACGAATAGGAGTGAGTGACTCTGGGGTCCGATCACTCCCCCCTTTCGTTGTTAAGGCCCCTCAAATTTCGTTAGATCAAGTCAATACGGTACTTTATGAGCGGCGCCTGTTTATTACTGTTAGTGTCGATGGTCGGTTACTACACGGACTCTTTGATCCAGGCTCGTGCTGAACCTACATAGGTAAGCCAGCCTTCGGGAAATTTTTCGAGTTTGCTTGAGAAATTAGCAGATCAACCACGTCCGGGTATTATGTATCCCAACGGGCTTATCGGGTTATCGGAAAATCGCGTAGAGATTGCTAATAATTCCTTGTCTAGTGAAGCCGCACAAGCCTGCGCAGGCATAGGGGAATTAAAGCCTTCTGAGGTTAAATACTCAGATGATTTTCTTAAAAGCAAAATTCCTTCTATTCCAGCCAATCTTCCTGCTACGCACATGGTGTAACACTATATAGACATTCAATCACACGCTCCCATTAGGCAAGCTTATCGGCGCCTTTCTCCTAAGGTGGAAAAATCACTAAGAGAATCTGCGCAAAAGCTTGAAGCCGAGGGAATAATAAGTCCTAGTAAAAGCGAATGGTGTACCCCAGTGGTAATGATCAGGAAGCCTGACGGAGATTATAAGCTTTGTATTGCCTTTAGGGAATTAAATGCGGTAGCCAAGGAAGATGCATACCCTATGAGAAATATTAGCTCAATTTCAGACAAGCTTTCATCGGCGCCATATATCTCTAAGATTGACCATGGTCAGGCATTCCACCAGATTCCTCTCTCCGATGAGTGTAAAGAATTCACTGCATTCCCTGTACCGCTTTATCATTACAATCGTATGTCATTCGGGTTATCGGGAGCTCCAGCAACATTTTAGCGATTGCTGGATCGACTGATAAAACCAGAATTTGAGCCCCATGCATTTGCGTACATGGATGACATTATTTTAGTCAGTGAAACCTCTGAAGAACACATTCATTGGTTGGAGAAAGTCTTAGATGTGATCATCAATTCCGGACTTACGGTTAATCCCGATAAACGCTAATTCGGTTGTAGTCAAGTACGGTATCTCGGATATTTGGTAGATAAAACGGGAATGCATCCTGACTCAGAGAAAACCGAGCCAATAACATCCTATCCGGCTGCTAGTAACTTGCGCAAATTTAGACGATTTCTGGATATGGTATCGTGGTACAGGCGATTCATAAAGGATTTCACTCAAAAGGGAGAACCACTCCACCGTTTAATAAAGAAAAATAAAAGGTTTGAGTGGGGGGAAGACCAGGAAAAGGTCTTCCAAGAATTGAAATCCGTGTTAATCTCCGCTCCCACGTTATCTAGACCAGATTTCAGTTTGTCGTTTTGTTTACAAGCGGACGCAAGTAGGAGGTTTAGGAGCCGTCCTCACACAAATACAAGATGGTTTAGAACACTTCGTAGCCTTTGCTAGTCGATCCATGTAAGGCGCCGAGAAAAACTACACTGTGACGGAGCATGAATGCTTAGCAGTGGTATGTGCGGTTGAAAAGTTTAGATCTTATTTGGAGGGATATCACTTCGTAGTGATCACGGATCATAGCAGTCTCCGATGGATCTATTACTTGAGAGATCCTACTGGGAGATGGGCCCTTAAGTTGTTACAATACGAATTTGAGGTTGAACACAGAAAAGGTGCCTTTCACCATGTACCAGACGCGCTATCGCGCATGTTTGAGCCGGACTCTGAAGTGGTATGTGCCATTGGCGAGACTGACGATCTTTGGTATATCCGAAGAACCAAATTGGTCCAAGAGATGCCATATCAATTTCCAGATTGGAAATTGGAGGGCAATAGACTCTACTGCTATCGCCCTGACCATCTAAATGATCCGTTACTGCCTGACTTAGAGGCCTGGAAACTGGTCTTACCTTTGGAGCTTCGCAATAAGGCTATTAGTGAGGCACACGACACGACGACTTCCGGACATTTAGGGGTTGATAAGACCTTCCAACGTCTGTCGCTGCTCTACTATTGGCCCGGAATGTTCAATAACGTAGCCAAATACGTCCGAGCATGCCAAATTTGCCAAAAGATGAAGTTGGACCATGCAGGTCTGGTAGGCCTGATGGGTAAGCGGGTAATCGAGCAACCTTGGTCGGTGGTAGCGGGGGACATGATGGGTCCGTTTCCACCCAGTCGCTCTGGTTATCAGTATGTCTTGCTCTACTAAGACATGTTTACCAAGTGGATCGAGGTCCTACCACTGAGAAAGGCCAACGCCGCAAACGTTCAAAAGGCATTCGAGGAAACTATTGTCTTCAGATGGGGAACACCAAAAGTACTATTCACCGATAATGGCACGGGGGTTGTGAACAAGTTTATTTCAAAGGCCGCAATGGAATTAGGGATTAGACACTCGACTACCCCACCGTATCATGCTCAAGCTAATTTGGCTAAAAACCATGATATCATCTTTCGTAGAAGGTGATCATCGTAGCTGGGATAAACATCTTCCCGATCTTCGTTTTGCGTATAACACCGCTGTTCACAGTTCGACTCGTGTGTCGCCAGCTCTCTTAAATTACGGTAGAGAGCCTAGACTGACAAAAATGTTAAGGAGACAGGAAGAGGGAGCCCCCGATATAGTGCCATTAGCCGTAGAGGATTGGGAATGTAGAATTAAGAGATTGCCCTCTTAAATTACGGTAGAGAGCCTAGACTGACAAAAATGTTAAGGAG
>CAKNXH010055960.1:24111-50451 GCA_932178445.1 Andricus quercusramuli | reverse complement strand
GAGCCTTAGTAGTTACACAAATGTAAAAATCCGACTGAGTCTTCATAAACAATGTTAAATTTGAAAATCACTTAAAATTAATAGATTCATAAATAAAACTTTTTTGAATAGAGACACTAAACAAAGGATTCTTTCCAATCTGCAGGGTTTTGTTTATGAATATTTTCTGATTTCTTTTAATTGAGTCTAAATAATTTTACCTCAATTTTTTGAAAGAAATCTTTCTATTTAAAAAATCTTTTGTGAGAAGAATGCACTAAATATAACAATTTTAGAAATATATAAAAAATTTTGGATTATTTCTTTTTCCTTTTTGTGAAAATGTAATAATCTAAATACATTGGTTTGAATCATCCAAAAATAAACGCCTTCATTCAATTTCAAAATCTTATTCAAGTATTGTTTCAGTATAAAGTATTCCATTTTTAACTCATTCAATTTGGAATTTTCAAATTAAAACTAAAACAGAACAATTTTCAATATTAAAACATTCGAAACTGAATTGTCACAATTTCACAATGGTAAATTTAAACTTTGAAAGTTACAATTATAATTTTTCTAATTTTTAAGCTTGTAATTTAAAGGTGAAAGAGTTGAATTTTTATTCGTTAATAACAGTTGAACAACGATTAATAATTTAGAAAAAATGCGAATAAGTTGGAGGTTTTTAAATGTTTCGAAAAAAAATTAGGAGCTTCTCAAGAATGTTGCAAGATTTCCAAACAAAGTTTGTTTTAATATTTCTGGGAATATTTTTAATGATTTTTTTTTTCGTAAAAGTAAGTTTCAGAATATTTCAAAACATTTCAAAAGATTTACAAAATTGAAAAAAAAATCTGGAAGTTTTTGAGGCAATTTGTTTTGCAGGATTTTACAACAAGTTTAGGAAATACGGAAATCATTATAAAATATATTTAAAAGTTCCGAAAAAATGTAAAAAATAATTTGAAAAGATTTTCAATAATATAAATAATAATAAAAAAAATAAATTGAAAATAAAATAAATAAATAAATTTTAAATAATAAAAAATAATTTAAAAGAAAATGGATACTTTTGATGATTTCGAAATTAAATTTTGACTTTTAATTTTTAAAAATTACATAATTTTAAGAGAAGGTATAAAATATGGGACGACTAAAAAAATTCCGAAAAGGATGACTGAAAACTCCCGAAAAATGAAATCTCCGACACTATTAAATTGCCGAATGGGAAAATTTTCGAATAATAAAATTTCCGAAATTATAATATTATCGAACAGTTTATAATATTACCGAATTGGAGAATTTCTGACAGAAAATATCCAAAGTAAAAAATTCTTGAATTAGAGGATCCCCGAATTAAATTATGAAGAACAATTTTTTTCTCAATAAATATTATTTACTTATTAAAAATACAATAATCAAATATTGTTATTAAAGAAAATTTTAATTATTTAAATCTTTTTAAATTATTGCCTGATTTCACAAGAACAATAATTGTTTAAAAATTGTATCAAAAAATAATATAAAAAACACGTGCGCTTCGAAAGAAAAAAAAATTCTTCCTACATTTTCTTCGAACCTAATAACATTTTTCAAACAAACTTTGCAGGATTCAATTCAGCACCGATTTATATAGGAACTTATTCAATTTATTATTTGTTTTTAAATTAAAAATTTGATTTTTGAGAACGTTTTTCGTATTTTTTCAAATACTACGAACATTTTCAAACAAAATTTTTCATCCATTTTTTTAATCATTATTATTTTAAATTCAAACAAGAATTTTTTTAAACTTAAAGCATTAAAAACGTTTCTTTGATCAAAGTATTTTATGATTGTATTTTCAATAAATAAATAATATTAATGAACAACAATTTTTTAAACTATTTAAATTCAGGAATTTTCTAGTTTGGATTTTTTATAATTCGGCATTTTTTGTGCCAGGAATTTTATTATTCGTGAATTTTTCAATTCGGGAGTTTTATATTTCGGCACTTTTATTATTTCGGGAATTTTATTATTTGCGAATTTCGCAATTTGCGAATTTTACAGTGTCGGGAATTTTATTTTTCGGGACTTTTCAATCGCTTCGGAAAATTCTGGATAATTCTAATATTACCGAATTTAAAAATTCCCGACAAAAAATTTCCGAATTATAAGAGATACGAACTAGAAAATTCCCCAATTTAAACAATAAACAAATGGTTTGTTAACAAATATTTTAAAAATAAAATAATAAAATATTTATATCAAAGAAAAAACTTTTTTAACGTTTAAACTTTAAAATTTCAAAAATTATTGTTTGAATTTAAAATAACAATAATTGAAAAAATATATTTCTTGTTAAAGAATTTTGTTTGAAAATGTGCACTGTTTTTTTTTAATTACAAAAAAACGTTCTCAAAAATCAAATTATTAATTTATTTTCATACAATTATTGTTATTTTAAATTCGAACGATAATTTGAATAAAATTAAACATTTAACAAAATTTCTGTGATAAAAATATTTGATTATTGCATCTTAAATATAAAAGATTTATAAAATTCTGAAAATATCGTAGATTTTGAGGCAATTTTTTTGCAGAATCTTACACAAATATTACGAAAGAATAAGAATAATTTTAAATACTATTTGAAAGTTCTGAAAAAAGTTCAAAAATATAGTTTGAATAATATATATTATTTGTATTTTAAATTTTATACCATATAACGTATGTAAATATTTCGAGTAAGCTGTATCAATTATAATAGTTCACAGTTTTATTTTAAAATAGATTGTATGGACCATGATATTTTTTATAAATGTGCTATTGAAATTCTATTCAACTAATTAAATTTTTTTGCAAATATGAAACCTAATCTGGCTTGGATGGAACTGCCGTCTTAACCTCTATTTTCAATTTGAACGGTTCTTGTCCGAGCTAAAGTTATCGACGAGTGTGATGAGAGTTGTTTACAGCGCTCCAAGTGACTCTTGGCGAACTATATCGATAGGTGCTATCGGGGAGTAGTGGTGGGTAGAGGGGAACTGACAATTTTCGCCGGACGCGCCGTCTATATTTATCGCGGGTAACTACGCCCGCACCGCATCTACGTTTATAATATCTTTGGTTACAGCTCGGGTTTACTTCTCACTATGGTTTACTTCTCACTTCTCGCACTATGGTCTTTTCCTTTTTTAATATTCATAATTTACTTATTTCCAGGTTTTATATATGTATATATATAAAATGTAAAATGTTTATATTTATACATGATACATGTTTGGAATAATTTAAAAAAATGTCTTCCCGGTACTTATTTGAAAATAAGGTTGCCAATGGGATGTACATACTGCACCATTTTGATATTCATCAAGATACTTATCAAAAATAAGTTGTTATACCCTTGTTGCCTATAACCAAAGGTATTCTGAGGAAGATGTCATATATAAAAGATATGAGCATAATTTTTCATAATGTACCAATGAGTACTTTTATAACTTTTCTATTTATACTTTAAACAATTTTTTACTTGTGTTTTTATTTTCAGATTATTTTTGAAATCTTATTTTTGTATTCATTCCTAAATAATTAATAATGATTGTTGAAATTATTTCTTATATTTTATGTTTTTCTCAGATTTGTGATACAAATTTTTCTGTAACATGTGCATTCTATTATGATTTGGGTTATTTTCAAGAGGTTCGGTGAAAACTATATCACTTGCCCTGGCAAACGAAAAGCTATAAAAACCAAAAGGGTCTTTTCTCTCTCTCTCTCTCTCTCTAAAAAGTGGGAGGAAACGATTTCTAAAATGCCCATGCTTTGAGAGTTTTCGAGTTAAAAAATGAGTTTAGTTTGCTTCGGTGCTCTTACTACGTCACTCGTAACTTTATACTTTTCGCATAGTGTACTCGTTTTTCTCATTTAATGTTTAAAATTTAAAATTTTGAGTATATAAACATCTTTAGAAGTTCAATTGGTGTTAGAACAATTAAAATGTTTTTAAAAAAATTTTTTTTTTAAATAGTGCTTTCTAAAACAAGACAACAGAACAATGAAGCAAAACAGTGGATTTCAACATAGGACCAAAATACAGATGAGTTAAAAAAATTAAAATATTTTTGTTTTTTAAAAAATAATATTGATTATGATAGCATTAATTTGATAGATTGACTTGTCGAGAATTAACAAAAGAATTTTTGTTTTAAAAAAATTTTTTTGGTTCAAATAGATTTTGTGATGAAGTTATCAATTATGTTAAAGTATTTTCTTTAACTAAATGATTTAAAATAATTTATTTTCATTGAAGGCAATTATTTCCTCAATTAATTCATATTTCATAGGAAGTATAAGTAATATAAAATTTGTATAGGTATATGAATTTACTCATACCTTTAGTTATCCAATAAATAATTCCCTGAAGAGGAGGTTTAAATTGACCTCGAAACATGTTGGTCCCCTGGTAGCATAAAAAAGACGGATAAAGGAAAAAGTGAGAGGTTGGTTTTTGGTTGACTTTTTCACCATTTCTCCCTCCTTTTTCAATTGGTTATTCTTGTCTCTAATGAGCCGAAAAGTGAGGTAGTTTAGAAGCCTAATTTTAATTTTGAATCTTTTTCATACTCATTTTGTAGAAAATTATTCATGATAAAGTGGATTTCTTTTTCGATCTTAATTTCAAACAATTTAAGGACATTTTTGGAAATCCAATAATGTATTGCCGCATTGCTGTCAATATATCAAAAGTTCGTTCAGTTCCGCGTGTAATGGGATTTTTTTTTAATTTGACTGAGTTGGAACACTATTTGCAGCGTTTTTTATACTACGTTATAATTTTCACTACAAGATACTGAGTACTGTGTTAGCACGAAAATTTAACATCCCCTTTCGCTGAAGTTGGGAATTCAGCTGCTAAATTAACTTAAAATCGACAACTCAATCAAATTTCAACGAATTCAAATAAAAAAAAATCGTTCATCTCGCAACTTTCCTGATAAAACAAATTGTTTAAACAAATTAACAATATTCGAAAAATTAAAATTTAGTTGACGTATAACTCAGTATTCTTAAATGACCGATTAATGATTATTTATCGAAAAAAACATTAAGAGTGGGATGATGGTCGTGGGGGTTAAGGCGTAGGCTTTGGACCCACTCCGTCGGCTTGCGGGTCCGATTCCCGCCTCGCACTCTGGAAGAGCCTCGATGGCCCATGCGGTGAACACTTGCCTAGCAAGGGAGTTGTTCATCTCCGGAGAGTCGTGGGACCGGTACCTCTAGAGAAAAAGGTTCTCCAAGTACTTAAGGCTGTTGCTCTTGGTGGTTTGGAACCCACCTTAAACTGTAGGTCCCCCTGCCACCACCAAGTAAGTGCGTGAAGGAATAGGGAAGAGATGCAAGAAAAATGTAAACCCTTAGGGGACACATTAGAAGCTTCCATTCCAATAAAAAAAAATTGAAAAGCATTAATAAATCGCAACATTACGTAAAATTGAAAGGCACTTACGGGGTTTTCTTCTGGGGACCCATAAGAGCGGCTTAAAGACATTCACCATCAAAATTGTATGATTCATTCTTATTCGCTGATGAAATTCTGAACAACATGCTGAAATACTGAATCATTCGTAACATTTCATCACCTTTAAATATTAGATTTACAAATAGTTGACTTTTTCTCATATTGAATCAATGGAAAACTTTATGGTCTTTGCGCGATCTCTAAATATTAACCTATTTCGCTTAATTTTGTAGATTTTTTTAGGCATTCGAACAAAATTGGGGAGTGAGACCAAAGGAATTAACAAAAAATCACCCAGTATGAATAAGAACCACCCTTCTGTAGCACAGTGTAAATAATAAATACTTGATTTATAACAAATCTATGTACTCTAAAAATGTTCTAACGAGAACAAAAAATATTTGTCATTTAACCTTCAATAATCATCACGCATCGTATAATTTATTTTTTAAAAAAAGGCATTGATTGGACCAAGGGGCAACTTTTAAGGATCATTAGACGGATGAAAATAAATAAACCATAATAATTAATAAAAAAATCATGTTTTATGATATGGGAATGTTACTGCTGTTTAAAATCCGATGATAACATTCTTGAACAACTTTCAATAGCTCTGAAACGAAGGAAAGAAATATCGAATTCATTCACCTCTCCCAAAGATAAATTTATTTGTAATCAGTTTCTTAAATAAGTTTGTTTTGTAGTGTTGTCTTGTTTTGTGTAAAATTGCACACGAATTAATGTATTCTAATCATAAACGACATCGCTTTTTAATGCAAAAACTAACAATTTACATTAATAGATCTTAAAAATAATTCCTCTATTTGAATATCTTATTTTACGTATTTCTTTTACACGAAATTGATTTCACTCCCCATCTTCATCATGTTTCACTCGAAAAAGTTACCCTCCTCAAAAAAAAAAAAACTATTCACACACCATACATAAAAAATAACGGAAATCATAAAATGCGTATTCAATCCTTTCCTCATTACTATCTACCAACAAAAATAAATGTACATGTATATAACTTTAGTTATAAGTTAATAACTTTACACCTAATATAAAACTGATGCAAGGGAAACATCCATCTGTAATTACATTGTAGCAATGGCATAATAGTATATTTTGCATCGAGTGGGGGAAGTTGGCGATTCTAGACGAGTGTGAAGTTTGCCCCGCGAGCGCAGCGAACTCGGCAATGACACGAGCGAATCGCTGTGTCCCACTAGGTTTGCATAATACTTTGTTCAACACTCGCGGTGGAAATGAGGTGAGGAGGTTGTCGAGAGTGGACGAAGTTGTCGATTTCTCAACTGATTGACGTCACAGTGGTCGAAGTGAGTACTTTTCCCACTACTGGGAACTTCGCCCACTGTGTGACGTCATCAGTTGAGGATTCGGCAACTTCCTCGTCTCGAGACGAGCCTCCGAAGTCGCATTTCCATCGCGAGTGTTGGACAAACGTATTTATTATACACACTTGATCTAATGTGTTGACAGAAAATGTTGTAAAGTAAGGAATGATGTAGAGGAAAAAGATGAGATATGAGAAAGAAATCATCATAAAGGAAATATGAGACGAATGAACACAAAAGTGTGATCGGTATGTACAACGATTGAAGAATGACGCGGTAATTATGAGTTAAAAAGGAGGTCATACTGTTGTCCTATTTGAATCTCCTGCAAGCATGTCCACAATTCGACTGATGCCTGGCATGTTCAAAAATGTTCCTAAGATTGGCACTCTCCGTAAAAAGTTTACCGCCACTGGTAAGAATCCACTACGAACAGAAAAAAAATCATGAAGAGAGGAAAGGAGACAACAGGAGAATGATAATCACAAATGTAGCATTCTTTACAAAATGAGGGGTTCACAACTCGACCGATGAAGTGTACACTGACTTCAAGTGATTTCAGTGACTACGTGAATTCAAGTGACTTCATGCCAGTGACTTCAGCGAAGGTGTACACCTGACTTCACGAGTTGTTAACCCCTCGTTACAAATTTTGAACTCTAATTTAAAACACTACCAAATAATCTAAAGAACTGATACTCAAGTTTCATAACACATATTTTAAAACTGTAATTCTGGAATAAATAAGGCAAATGCAAAGATCAGAATTGAAAAACTGACAAAGATAAAATTCTCATATGATGGAACGACATCGAAAAGCAATTTTCACATTGAATACTATTCAAACTGATATACGAATTTGAAAATATTTTCTATAATAAAAAATTTGGTAAATACCTAAACAAAATAACGAAGCCATAGGTTTCGACGATCATGCCGACCAAAGGCCAGCCCAATATAACAATAATTACGCCTCCTAAAAATGAAGCACTTCCTTTCAATTTGTGCCTTTGGAAGAAAAAGCTTAAAGTCCTCCTAGGTCCAATCACACATGCCAGACCCGAGATAAACAGGAGCTGCAGGAAACAGATTGCTTAAAGTGTTTCGAAATCACAAAAATTCAACAGTTTCGAATTGAAGGTATTACTGAAGGTATAATTGAAGGTATATATATATATATATATATTTAATTAATATATTGAATAGACGTTAATTAATATATATATATATATATATATATATATATATATAAGTTTAATTATATAATGATTTTAATTTAGAAAAACATTTAATTATAGAAATTCCGTTTAAAAATTTGTTTTTGAAAATTCCGAGAAGTTTTTGAAAGTCTGTTTCCAACAATATTTCTTCAAAACTGCGTGTTATTACGAATAATTAAAAAAATACATCATAATAGCAATGAAATCACCAAAGTCATGAAAGTTAAAAAAAGGATCAAAATCTTCAATTTTGAACATCTCCTAAATATTATGAATGTTTCAAACATTATTTTTGGGTTTTTCAATCAACACTTAAGAGAAAGTATACTATAATTTGCATAAAAATTACTAACAATAGCTGAAATTCTTCAGATCATTTGACATGGGACTGTCCAAGTAACTTATTTTTTATTTGTTTTTTGTACATGACTTAATGCAGAAGAGTAGAAAAACAAGTGAAGTAAGTAATACCAGAGACAGAAATGTGCTTTTTAGGCATTTTAGCTAGTAGAAGTTGTTTTATTTGGATGTGGAAAGCCGGATAGTAGCTATTAAATATGAAAAACAAGTGACTTCTGAAAATGCAAGTAAACCATTATTGCACGCAGAGATCCGCAAGGGAGAGTTGAGACAGCTACCCCTCCACTGTGCTTTAGACAAACCGGAATCGGAAGTTGTAGCAGGGGCGCTAAATTTGGAATTATAGTTATGTTGGCAAAAGTGTTTGAATCTTAGAAAAATCATTGAATTTATGTCAAACTTCCTGATTTTATTGATTTTTGACACATATGTTATATTAAAAGTGTTTATCGTTTTGAGTCCGGATATGAATCGAATATTACGTTTATGTCATTGAGTGATTTGAGAGTTTGTTAACCCTCGTGTTGGCCGTATTTGCACTTTCGCAATGTGCGCAATTTATTACTAGGAAAGTTAATGAAAAAAGATTAAACACGGTGACTTGCTGCATTTCATACTGCAACACGTGTTGCGGGAAAAGTGTCGTTCGAAGTCTTTTCCAAAAAATGAAAAGCTTCGCGAATTGTGGCTGCAAAACATTAATGGACAGGATTGAATACCAAGTGCAACTTTACGGGTTTGTGAGGCAAAATTAATAGAATATTAGAATATATTTAATATTTTAAGAAAAATTTAATTAGTATTTCGTCGGAAAATAGGTTGGAGCTACAAACATTTTCCACCTTCTAAACAAGGCTTCATTTAGTCAAATAATATTATTGATTAAATATTTTATAAGTATTATTTCACTTACATTAATTTACAAGGTTAGAATAAATTTTTTAAATTTCTTTTTGTATAATTCCTATAATTAAATTTAAATTTTGATTTGAAGGACGCACGCATTCCACCTACTTCCGATTCCGGTACGTCTACTAATCACAAAGATGACACACATTGTCTCCAACTCTCCCCGAGGATCTTTAATTGCACCCAACCGTTCAAATTGCGATAATCTACGTAAACCATGTGTCGAAGTTATTTATTCGTCGTAATTTTCTAAAAGAACAATTTATTCATTAAGTTGATTCATGTTTTTATGAATAAAATATGAACGCTTTAGATGTCATCTAAAATTAAGTTACAAAATTCAACTTAGGAAATAATTTGGCACCTTTTCTCAAAAATATTGTTATAATTCAATTAATTTGTAATAATAAGACGAATTTTCCTATAAAGTCAAACAAAATATATAGTATCGAGTCAAATATAACAAAAACGCACAGCAAGTGACAGCAAACATGTAAAAGACAGAATAATTTTTAAACAAACACAAAATATTATAAATTTATAAATAAAGCTTTTAGCAAACTTTTATACCAATAAAACAGATTCAACTTACTTCTAAAGCTTTCTCAATGATCTCGACATAATCGCAGGAACAAAACAAAAATATAGGATTCTAACCTAACTAAATGCTTACCAGCTGTTAAATAATAAACTTACGTTGCCAATTGCTAGAAGACCTTTGTCAAATAACAATAATACTCCGAGAAAGAGGAAAGATATCCCAAAGCCAGCAAGCCCGACTCCGATTTCTGAAACATACTCTCATTATTCAGCTGCCTTCGAAAAGTTTGATCGTCAAAGTTTCGGACGCAACAACAACAAAAAACACTGTTTATTTATCACAACTATTGTAGAATACTCACTTTGCGTATCTGTTATTTCGAACATATTTACAAGAGCGTTTATCGCACGAAATAAGAGTTTTAATTATCATGCGGCGTGGAATATTTCCACGACAGCCGCCAGCTGAGAAAAACCTAACCTATTTCCACGTCATTGGTTATGATGAGGCAAACTCGACAAGATTTACGATTATGACGACCCACTTATAACAAATCGCTAGAAATGCAGTCAAAGTTAGTGTTTGACATCACAACACTCGCGACAAAAAGTAATTATAACCTTATAAGTGTAGTTTTATTGAAAAACGAAAAAATAAGGATAACATGACAAGGATCACAAGTTTTAAACACATGTAACTAGTCTGCCATTTTGGAAATATAAGTAACTGCCGTAATTACGCATGCGCAAGTTTAAAACAAATCTTTTTACCCCTTCGTGTTTTTATCTATTGTGTACCTATTCTTACTCTTTGATCAATTTTGATATTAGGAAAGTGCTATTTTTCATTATAACTTTCAGAATTATCTGAACATGGTTAACAGAAATAATAATTCAGTTTTTAATAATAGAAATTAATGTTAATAAAAATCAAGAAAATATCCACTTTGCCACTATGTAAGTCAAGATCAATGTTGTACATTTTTCAGGGAATGAAATTCAAACTTTGTCGTAATTTTTCGAAAAGTACAAAAGCGGCAAGAAAGGGAAAAATCATACTATAGGATGAAAAATGAACCTTTTTTTATTGTCAGTTTGAAAGATAATTTTCCCTTTTTACAAGTATAATTAACATAACCTGATTGAGTAAACAAATAACAACTATTTTAGAAGATTGGATTTGGTATCATTAACAAATTTTAAAATATAATATGAATGATAGAACTTATCAATGGTGAGCTTTAACCAATTTAAACCTAAAAAATCAGTCCATTTTTTTTTGGGGAGTATTATTTTGTAATAATTGAGGCTCACCGTGTTGTATGTGTATTTGGCGGATGAATTAAGTGATAACATAATTAAGCTTGAATTAATCAATAAACGCAACATTATAGTAACCGGAACTAAATATGTGTTTCAATATAAAAAATAAATAACATTTTTACTTCTTAATTTAAAATTCGTTGTAGCTTAACTATTTATGTAACATAATTATAACGGACGTAGCATGAAATACATCTGAATAAACATAACATTGTTTCTAAACCTAGAACATTATTTTCATTTAAAAATATTACTGCAGATAATTGAATTGCGGTAAATTATTGTTAGATAAATATTTGCTTTAAGAAATATAAACATATTAGAATTTTCTTGGAGGAATAGATTTGCTTCGCTTGTAGCTCTTGCTGACGGTTTGCGAGGACGATTTGAAAAATCTTTTGTTAGTTGATCTCCCGCGCTCCTGAAAGCGAAAGAAAAATTATATATATATATATATATATATATATATTAGAGTGGTTAAAAAAAATCAACTATTTTTTTTCGAGCCCCCCACATAAAAACTTCCGGAAAGGTGTAAAAAGACGCCTGTGCAAAAAAGAGCTCTTAATATTAATATTTAGAGGTCGCATATTGCGAATTTCTATTTCCCATTTAAATAGCATGTGAACATTATTTTTATAATTTGGAGTTTTGTAACTCTTGAACAGCTCAATGAATTGCTCAGACCATAACATATTATTGTAGAGAATTCGACGCTCTACAAAAAAGGTCTGTTATGATTTTTTCATAAATTCACTCCTTTAAAAGTTATTCAAGGTTAAAGTTGGACACATAATAAATTTACCGTTTGTTTCTTAATTTTTGGCAAAAATTTGAAATTTATCACTAGTTGTCTTAATAGTTTTTTCTGAAATTTTATAGTTTGAAATGTTCTCTAAAGAAACAATAATCTAACTAAAATCATCACATAATCAAGTTTAACATTGTTTGAAAATTTGTCTTTTATTGTTCTGCTTTTAATAACAAGTAACTTTTAAATCATTAAACTTGATAATGTGATGATTTGAGTTAGATTATTGTTTTTTTAGAGAACATTTCAAACTATAAAATTTCCGCAAAAACTATTAAGATAATTAGTGATCAATTTCAAATTTTTGCAAAAATTAAGAAAAAAACGATAAATTTATTATGTGTCCAACTTTAACCTTGAATAATTATTAAAGGAGTGAATTTATGAAAAAATCATAACAGACCGTTTTTGTAGAGCGTCGAATTCCCTACAATAATATGTTATGGTCTGAGCAATACATTCAGCCGTTCGAGAGTTACAAAACTTCAAATAAAAAAAAAAATTTCACATGCTATTTAAACAGGAAATAGAAATTCGCGATGAGCGACCTCTAAATATTAATATTAAGAGCTCTTTTTTGCACAGGCGTCTTTCTACACCTTTCCGGAAGTTTTTATGTGGGTGTGCTGAAATATCACATAGATGTAATTCAGTCCTTTTCAAAAATATGAAATTTAGCAACTCAAATTTTACTTTATTGACAAAAACATTTGAAATATTACTTTCTCTGCTTCTTTTACAGAACGACCCTTGGTGGCCGTTAGAATTTCGACCTTTGGTTGAGAACGGGCGACATTTTTCTCCTTTGTCTGTGACTGGAAATAATACATAAGAAACAAAATTAGTAAAAACTTAGGCATTTATATAAAAAGTATACGTTGAGGAATTACTTTTCAATTTTATATACGCACTTCATACTCAAATGAGTCTTGTGAAGATGGCTTCTGAGAACTTGTAATAACTCTTTTTTCATTTTTTGGAGATTTCTGTGAATATTTGAAGCGAACAAAATTAGTAAACCTACATAAAAGTTCATACAATTTATACAACGAATTTCGGTGAACAGCTAAAATATTCTCGTGTAAATACAGGTGAAAATTCACATAGAAATACGTGGAAATAAACGTGAAAATCTACGTGAATTCATTAAATAAATTGAAATTGAACAGCATGTTCACGTGGAATTTCACGTAAACTAATCCAAAATACCACCCGAATTTCAAGCGCATTTCTACGTCAATTTCCGCGCGAATATTTTCAAAGGCTTTTTCAAATTGACTAATGAAAAAATGTTAGCGTCTGAAATTTGTTTGCAGTTTCAAATGTCAAGCATTTGTGCATTGAAAAAGCACGAATTAGTACAGAAGTGAATAATTATTTTAAATGAAATGAATGTAATTATTGCAAAATTTAATAAGCTTCAAACTTAATTTACAAATTAAACTTTAAATGAACATAAAAACCAAAGTATGAAATATAAATAAAAAATATAAATGCGTAGAAAGTTCACTAATTTGAATTAGAAAGTGTAATGCTCTAAAAGATTAATGATTCTTTAATCGGGATCGTGAAAAATACATCAAGAATAGAAACATTTGTTAAGCTTTCTTAAATTGACTAATGGAACATTTCAAGTTTTACGTCCTTCAATTTAAGTGAAGTTTTTGAATTTAATTATAAATACTACGTTGTAAATTTGTAATGCCTTGTGAATTAAAAAATCTCGAATTAGTATAAGAGCGAATAATTATTTCAAATGAATGACTTTAAAAATATTGCAAAATTTAATACGTGTCAAAGTGAATAATTTAATAATCAAACTTAAAACTGAATTTTAAATTAAAAAAAAAACAAAGTATGAAATATAACCATTTCAAGAATGTTGAAGTATTCAAGTATGATGAGCAGAAAATTCACCAATTTCAATTGAAAGAGCTTAAAAAGGGTCCAAACAAAGAAATTTAATAAATTAATTACTAAAAATAATAAACCAGACATCAAAACCAGACAATTTGTAATTGAATTACATTTTTAAATTTACAAGTTCAAAATTTCTTATAGTTTCAAATTAAAAAATAAACATTACTAGCGGCAAAGCGTTCAGGAATGAGAAATAAAAAATATTATGCTATGAAAGATTAGTGATTGAAATATGAATTTCAAATTGAAATCATAGCAATTTGAAGCACTTTAAGTTGTGATACAAAATTCTCGTATTTTAATAAACTATAATATATGTATTCCTCGGGTTTAATACATTTACCAAAATCTCTATACTTACTACATACTCAGATCTGAGTTCATCGAACGATGTTTGTGAAGACGGCTTTTCATTCTTTCCTTGAGTCAATGGAAACGAATATTCATCTTCGTCGGGGTTCTGCAAAAATACCGAAGGTGAAAAAATGAATACAGCATATAAATGGTTTTCATATGAGCACAAGAATTTCCGAAACTTACTTCAGAATGATCTTCAGAAAATGGTTTTAAACCCCTAGCTTGAGAAAGTGGGAAGAAATCGTCTTCTTTATTTAAATCCTAGAATACATTAAGCATTGAAAATAAGGTACTTGAAACAGATTATTTTTTAAAATAGATTCATAACAGTTTTTATTTACTTACTGCCTCGGGGGAAAGAACCTTTACTTGGGTAAGCGGAAATAAATATTCCTCCTTTTCTGAGTTCTAAAATTAAACTAAATATTGTACTATATATGATAAAATTACTATCAAAATCACATACAATACACTCACTTTCTTCATGGTTTCCTGCTTCCTGCTCAACTGAACAGACTGAACTTGATAGGTTTTACTGAGACGGTCAAAACGTACATCGCTGTCAATAGACTGGAAAATTTTTTGTTTAAACATTCATATAATTTTATGAAAATTATTTCAAAACAATCACAAACCTCCTCATCGGAAAAGAGGGTATTTTCCGGAAGTTTCTTGGTAAGCGTTTTTATCAACGAGAGAGTCTGCAGGTCTATTTTAACTGGTTCAGATTTTGTGATTACCGGTAAAGTCTGTGAAATGTATAAGTTAGAAACATTTTTCCCCGACGTTTTTCATAATTTTATCGGAATAATGTTTAAAATTTACGTACACTTTTCTTAAGATCCTTCTTTTTCTTTTGAAGCTTTTCTTCTACTTCTTTAATTTTCTTTTGAAGGCTCGGAAAATCATGGACCTTTGACTTTTCTTTTATTAGATTGAATTCTTGATCAACCTGCAAACAAATTAATAAAAGTTCTCTGAAAAAGGTTATTTTAGAAAGTTTTATAAAATATCTATATAATATAGGAATACAGTTAGATTGTCTTATTTTTATGTAAAACAGTAAAAAAGCTACCTCTTTTAGAGCTGCTAGATACTTTTTACTCTTATGCTCAAGCTCCTTTAATTTAATCTTGTATCTCTTGTCCATGTTTTTTTCTCTTTGCTGCGCTGAAATTACAGCTGCCTCCAATTTCTTTTTCATAAATGCAAAGTCTGTGAAACTTGTTGTCTCTAACAAATTTGGATTCTTTTCTAAGTGTTCGTTGTTCACTTTCTTAAAATTTTTGTAGTTTTCAAATATCTCATTCCTAACTTTTTCTTTCTCCGCAAAATCTGATTCTAAGTCACGAATTATTGATTCTTCTTTTTCGCATTTTAAATCTTGGTTCAACTCCTGTAGAATCTCAGCATTTCCTTCGTTATTTTTCTCTTGTTGACGAATCAAGTCTTCAAATTCCTGTTTTCAATTCAATGAACATGAAAGTAGAAGTTTATAATGTAAATATTCTTTAGTAATTAAATATATTATTAAAACTTACCTGATTTCTTAATTCGTTTTTCTTGGCAATTTGTTCACATCGAAGAAGTTCCAATTCTTTATTTACTTCTATTAACGACTTATCAAAATTATCTACATCGATATTCTTCGATAAAATCAAATTAATTGCGTTTTTGGAATCTCTCAGACTACTTTTGAGTTTTAAGAGCTGATTTGTGGAATCTACACTTGTTTTTTGAAGATCTGATTTTATATCTAGTTCTTTTATTTTGACTTCTATCTGCTGAATTTCTCCTGTGAAGTCTGATTCTCTGGAAAATAAAGGGTTTTAAATTTAATATGATATTCTAGGTTTTTATGTCAATATTAAGAAACATCTAAAGAATCATCAAAGATTTGGGTCTCTTACATGCTAGTGTCCGGATTTATTTTCGTCAAGATCAATTTTTTTATTTTCTGATAGGCTGATTCTTTCATTTCATCGACATCACCAAGATCTTTCAGTTGGGTTTCCAAGGCACTAAACTCTTCTTCTAATTCTTGTTGATCCTGAACAGTATAAAATATTTCTTAAAATAAAAAAAATAGAAATAACAGCTCCTAATTTTACAAGTACATTGAATAAGAAATGGATAATTTATATAAAAGATAAAAAATCGTACTTGGGAGAATTTGCTGTCATCTTCTGAAATTTGATCAGTCTTCTTTTGTGAAACATTTTCCAAAAGAATTTCCTTATCGTTCAAGTTCTTGATAGACCTTATGAAAATGAATAAAAACATTATTATTATTATGGGATGTTTAGTATTTTAAAAAAACAATGGATAAACCATTTATAATATAACAATTCTATATCATTTAAAAAATTACCCTTCGATGCTGTCGAGTTTTTCCTCCACGTTCTTTACAGAGAACAACACTTCATCTGAATCTTGCGATTTTTCTTTCTCTTCTTTGATGTTGCAACGTGTTTTCATCAAATTCTCTAGCTCGCATTTTTCAGCGATGATTTCTGCAGAAAACGAACAAAATTTGGTATAATTATCTAAATACATTCCATGCAATAAATGCTCTTCTTTATTTAGCAAGATCGAGGTTTAGTTATATATGAGTAAAATATAAGATTTGATTGAGCTGCCTTAAATGACCTGTTTCGAGATTTCCTTCTTCGCATGAAACTTCGAGTTTCTCGCTCTTGATTTTCAGTTTCTCTATTATTACAGTTTTTATCACTGACACATTACTGAAATGGTAATCAAAACCTCCTTCCTTCTGAACCATATACTTGATATCATCGTATATGAGGAGCACAAATTCCCAAGCCTTGTTCACTCTGTATAATATTTAATAAAAAAATATAATGATATAAAGAGATTGCATTTGATTTCGGTATGAAATTTTGTGTTGTAAAACAATGTGTAAAGCGATTTATGTTTATGAAAGAGAGTGTCTTCGGGTGTCCAGCGTTTCCAAAAAAAATTCCAAAACTTTTCCAGGTTTTCCAGGATAAAAAATAAATTTCTCCAGGTTCCTTTTTTTTACAGTGAAAAAATACTTTTCACGAAACATAGTAGAAATTGTAGATCTAGTGGACATAAAGAAGTATCATAGCGAATTTTCTCATACACCCCCAAAATCTAATTTTATGGCCAAAAACCCGATTTTACGTGATTGTTCATTTTATCAATAAGGTGAACATTTACGGAGCTACAATCGAAAAGGCTTCAAGTTTCTCATTTTTTTCTATTTTCTTCAACTTTAACAAAAAAAATAATGTAATTTTTTTAAATCCAATAGTTTTTTGATGTGCATTCGCTGTAGCAGCGAAAGCTGATATGAAATTTGCACTCGTTCGTTGAAGTAAAATTCATAGTGAAAAAGATTGAATTGTATAAAAAAGACGCTACAACGCCGCAGAACTTCATTTTCGAAAGTCTCTGACTTTTCCCTGATTTCTCTGTGGGGTCAGTGAGAACCCACGGATTTTCCGATTTTTGTCCGATTGTCGACGTTTTTCTTTTTCAAGTATTTTTTTCGAATAGTTAAATTATCACTGAAGCTTTGTGAATATTTTTTCCTATTTTTTATTGTTTCAACATCACTCATGATATTTTTTCAGCCAGAAATAATGTTTACTTTATTGGAGGTATGTCCTTTAAGGGCTAAACATTAATATTCAAAGACCAGAAATTTAATGTTGTAATGCTTTTAACGTAGAATCTTTTATGAACGGAATAAAACAATTTAAATTTTAAATATTAAAAATTTATTTATTGATGTCAATAAAGAATTGGCTTTTCCACAATAAAAAATTAGTTTCTAATCTAGAAGGACAAATTTTCAATAAAATAATTAAATTTTCAAAAAAATACCTAATTAACCAAATTGTTGCATTTTAAAACAAAAGAGAATAAACTTCAACCAAAAACAGTTGCATTTTCAACTAAATAAGTGCTTTTTTTAGAAGACACTTTTATTGTTTAATAAAATAGTTAAATTATCAAGTACTGGATTTTATACCTACAAAGATGAATTCTCAACCAAATAGTCGAATTTTGAAACAAAAAATATTAAACTTTAATCAGAGACGAACATCAATAAAAAGGTTTATTTTCAACTTAAAAATTGCAGTTTTAAGGAAAAGAGAAAATTTCAAGCTTCTACCAAAAATATAATTTTCTGATAAAGTGGCTCAACTTTTACACAAGTATTTGAATTTTCAATATTGAAAAAATGGAATAATTACATTTACAATTCAAAAAGTAAATTTTTTAACAAAAAAAAAAAGAGTTTTCAACAGAGTAATAATAGTTTCAGCCAAAGGGAAGAATTGTTAACAAAAATTATGAATCTTTAACTTCAATACGTAGTTAAATTTTCAATTAAAAAAATCAACCAAATTAAAATTTTCTACCAAAAATATGAATTCTCAACAAAATTGGGGAATTTGCAACCAAATAATGTAAGCTTTGAATAAAAATATAATCATTAGGAAGAAGTATCTGAAAAAAAGAAATATAAATACAAGGGAAATAAATTACTAACAAGAATATTATATTGGCATAGACGCAAACTTCATTTTTTAAATGTTTAATTCTCAACTTTTCCTAGACCAATTTTTCATTTTCCCTGACCATTAATATTCAAAGAACAGAATTTTAATCTCGTAACATGTTTAGCATATAATCTTTTATAAACGGAACGAAACAATTTCAAATCAAAATTAAAAAATTACAAATTTATTATCCTTCACAGTTATTTAATTTAAGAAATTTCGGTACGTGTGGACACTCCCTTTTTCAAAATCTCTGACTTTTCCCTGACCAATGAAATTCCCTGAGTTTTCTCTGATTTCCAGGTTTTCCGTGATCTACGGCCAGACTGTACAAATAGTGTTGGAAAACTCAGTCTAATTTCAACAAATTCTAATTAATAAAAGCTCATTATAAGCGGAATTGAACTTACTTTTAATATATATCAACAGCCAAAAGAATGACGTTTTAAAAAATATCAAATTGTTAAATTTGAAAAAAATTGGAAATAAATGAGAAACTTTCAAATATTTTCTATTGTAGCTTCCTGATTGTTCACCGTGATAAAATGAAAAATCTATTGTTAGAAAGGTGTGTTTTCTATTATCAAACAAAACAAAAAATTCGAAATTACATGAAAAAGGCGGAGCTATGAATTATTATATATACATGGACCTACCAAAAACGATTTAGCAGCCTTTTTTCGTTCAGCAGTTAAGGGAATAAAAAATCCAGGACCATGAGCCTTTTTCAGGACTTTTTCAGGTTTTCTAGGTAAAAAAATGTAAAGACTTTTCCAGGTTTTCAAGGATTTTCGGGACGCCACACACCCTGTGTCTACATATACCGAAAAATGCGGCAATTTCTCGGAAATTTTGGTACAAATAGCTCTTTTTTCAGGTCCCGCTATTCGTAACGAAAAAATCCGGCTATTCGTACCGAAATTTCAGTATACGTAGCCACGGCCTTTTTAAAAACTGAAATTGAATTAAATCATTGATTTACAAATTAATGAAACCTTCAATGAACTTACGTATCCACGATGAATTTTTGCTCCTTCTCCTTTCCTATGTGAGACTTACAAAATTCGGTCTTTTTCTTTTTTAATTCAGAAAACTTAAGCTCCAATGAGTTTTGCTTTAGTTTAATCGCAGATTTCTTGGCCGTTGAAATTCGGGAAGTATGTGATTTCTGTTCCTAAATAAATACAGTTAGAATGTAAAAATTGAATTTGTTTAAAAATGTTAAATTTGAACTCGAAAGCATAATGTATAAGAACATGGACATTTTTTAAAATACTAAACCTTTTGGGAGATTTCAATTTGACTTGTAGATACGCGCTCTGTTTTCAATGACTGATAAGTCTGATATAGTTGGTCGATCAATTTTGGAGGGGTAGATGAAGGGATTGATTGCTCAGTTGATGAGTTAATGGAAATTTTTTTACTTCCGGCTATATCAGAAGTCTTTATTGCAGAAGCTGAATAGCGTTTACGTTTACTCAAACTCGAGAAATCCATTTCTATGAGACAAGTGTAACAAGTAAACTTTCTTAACGTAGGATTTTTGTAGAAATGTAAGCAAATAAACAAAACACATTTATAAATTACAATTTAAAACAAATGAAAATGATAAAAAGGCTTGAACATTATTTTGGACATTTTCCTACTATTATGCAATTAGTATTAAGAATTGAGCGTTAGATATGTAAATAAAGAAATATATATACCGATATTTAATAAAAATGTTGGCCACGGTGAAATTTAACCAACTGGTTAGTCGTCCAAGATCCCACGATTTTTGTTGCTTACTCAGAACTTTATCAAATTCTAACCGTAAAAATATGTCTAATTTTTCGAATTAGAATTTATTAACGACAAATAGCTAAACCACCCTGACATTCTCCTTGAAGATAAAAATAAGATAACGTTTTTTGCTGCTTCTTTCATATTTAAAGTTATTTCAACATGGTTGGATGATTAACATCAGACAAAATTTAATCCAACCTAATAATGATAATTTGAGGAAACTATACATATTTAAATCACATTTTCAGCAACTAGTTAAAAAATTTAAAACAAGACTTTTTTACTTTAAATAGAATTGAAGACTTCCAAAACTTATTTTCGAACTTTAATTTTTATTCACTTCGATTATCAGTGAAATAGAAGAAAAAGAAAGATTTATTGGCAAATATAATAGGGTAGTCAGAAAAATAATTAATTAAAAATGATGGTAATAATCGGATTTGATACACTTTTTCAATTTAAATGATTTTTTCTTTTTATATTAACGACATTCTGATTTTCGTTAAATTCATCAAATAAACAGTTAACTTCTTCAATCTTGTCGACAGAATCACGTGACAGCGTGAACAAGCTAAAAGCTATCACATAGCGAAGCAAAGTAATAACCTATAAAGTATATATGTACTCCTCTTGAAAAGTATAATAAATTTTATTCCGGGGTTTAAAACAATTTTATTTTCCAAGCATTAAATTTTGTTTCCATCTTGAAACAATATTTCCTAGAAAGAGAAAACTTGTCGATTCAATTACATGAACAAACTAAACAAAGAAAAGTTACTTGACAAGTAGATCCTACGGCTCAATCGCTTCAAACGACTGCCGAGCCGTCGAGTGGGCCGAGACAGTTTAATGAATAAGAGGAAACATGTTGACGAAAATGAATAAGAAAGCTGCAAATTACCTAAAAATCAAATACATTTACGAGTTCGCAGATTCCTTGGCTCTCAGATTTGAAACGGCTCTTGGGCTTTAAGCTCTTCAGCTCTTGGCAGCTCTTGGCTTGTAACGAACCGGAAATCAGTTGCACTGTACACGCGTCGGATCGGCAGTCTTATTGGCTGAAAATAGCGCCCTTTTTAAAAATTATTAAATGTGTACATCAATTTTTTATGATAAATAATCATTGTAGAAATAATGAGAATTATTTTCAGTACACAAAATAGTATTTCAGAGAGAAAGGTGAATTAATAATTTCATTTTACTCTTTAAAAATAAGTTATTGATTTTTAATTCAAAGGAAGGAATAACTTTTCTTCACAAATCAAAAATTTCAATAATTCATAGTTTTTGTGATTTATAATTATTATATATCGTAAAATGATTTGTTTTAATTTCACATAAGCGCCCGGGCAACATTCAATTATGCTGCTCGTGCGATGCGTAGTGCGTTTGGGAGCAGGATTGGTAGCACTGCGGAAATGATAGCAGCTGCATTCGAATTTTCAAATATTGGCGCGGAAGAGAAAATAATTTAAAGAAACATATTAAGTTATTCGATAATATTGTTATCTTCGCTAAAAACGCTACCATTTTGGGTCTCAAGCATACTAAACTGTGAACGAATAATATAAATTCACGTAAATATTAATAATGATTATTATAAATACTGTAATAATCGATTTAAAAATAAAAAAATGTATTTTTGAATTAATTTTTAATTTTTAGCACTATGAATAGTAATATTTTTTAATACACATGTATCATATGAATTTTGAAACCATTGAAAAATCAACACCACAATTTTTCCAATTTTTTCGGACATAATATTACGTTATTATTATTATTATTATTATTGCCAACGGCAATACTACGCTGAAAACACCAGTTCCCGTAAGATCACTGAAGTTAAGCAGCGTTGGGCGCGGTTAGTACTTGGATGGGTGACCGTTCGGGGAATACTGCGTGGTGTTGGCCCGTCGTGGGTGTGGTGGACCCACACTGGTAGTATTTATCCACCTAGAAACACTACCCGAATCGGGTAGTGAGGCAATGAACTTTCGAGTTTGAAATGCTAATCAATTTTTTTTTTTATAATATTACGTACAAAACTTTATCATTCAGTGTAAAATTCTTGATGATAAATTTAAACAATTTTAAAAGTGATATTACAATGGATTAGGTTTAATATTTGAAAATCTGGAAAAAAATTTGTCAAGCGTACCTGTCACAATTCTGTCTTTTTTTCAAATAAAAAAATATGATTGAAAAATGTTTGATAACAACATTCATATTATAATAACATTATTAAAGGACACAATGATACCTACGAGTTTAGTTACACTATAGCCGTTCGCGACGCTTAGCCAGGCGCAAGAACCCTCTTATAAGTCCAATAACAATCTTATCCCAACTTTATACCCTAGTTGATTTTCTGGGTGAAAAATCAAGCATTTCAAAAAACATTTTGAATCAAATTTGAGGTATCGCATTTAGATAAAAACTAAAAAAATATGTTTAAAATGGAAAATTGAGCATGAAATATTTTTTTGACTACAAATTCATTATTTTATCGTAAAGCTTATTGAAACACGTTTAAAAACAATCATATAAAAGATAAATTGATCCACTTCAGTAGATGTTATGATTAATTGAATAACCCGTGCCGAAATTTAAACTCCACACTTTGAACATGCAGCTCCTTATTAGAACATGCTTTGGCGCTATTTAAGCCTATAACTCCTACTGTAAACTTTATTTCCTAGAGAATAAAACATTAGAGCCTCCTTTGAATTAATTTTAATGTACAGGCCCTGCTACTTTGAATCTTTAGAAGCTAAAGTCTTGCAATTCTAGAAGATACTTTGACGCTGTAAAACTTGCTAATCCTACTTTGAATCCTTAGAACCTAGATTTGTCTAAGTCAAGACCCTACTAATAATAATAAACTAACTAATTCATTGTTTCATAAAATCAATTTATAATTGATTTCAAAGTGATTGAGAATCGCAAGAAATTATGAGAATGAAATATTTGTTATCGTTAGCAACGAATATTATAAATTAAATTGAAATGCTTGAAAAATATATTCAAATATATATTTAAAATTACAATAATTTAAATGTACTGATTGTTGCCACATTTTTTATTAGAGTATTAACCCTAACAGCATGAGATATCGGCGGGATATTCCATTTATCTCCCAGGATAGCACGGGCATATCCCTGGAAATCCTAGGGATATTGCGAATAATATCGTACAGGGTGGAAATCGCGATATCCCTGGAATATCCCAAGGATATCTTAGAATATCCTGAGGGCATCCCATTAATGCCCCAACTTTATATGCCAAGGATGTACCCAACACGGAAAAAATACTTTGTCAATGTAAAAAAAAAAATTGATACTTCAACAAAATAAATTTGTAAAGATTCGACTATTAAAAAAAATGGGTTAAATTAACAAAGTTGGAATTGTTAGGAAAATCTTTGTAACAGTGACAAAGTTATTTGTTTATATAATATAATAAATAATTATTAAAAAATATTTTTAATTTTAATAAATAATGTTTAATGTAACAAATAATCCTGTTTGTCAGAGTAACAAATAACTTTGTTAGTTATGAATTGGTTTCATGGTAACAATGTGAGTTTTTTATTTCAGTAAACAGGTTTTGTTATGGAATTAACAAAGTTGGCATTGTTATTTTAACTATGTTTTATTTGTCAATATAATCATGTCATTTGATAAAACAACGTTATTTTCAGTAACAAATTATTAGAATGTTAAAATGACAAAGCCTTTTTTTCCGTGAAGATATCCCAATTCTTTATAATTTAGTATATTCCTGGAAATTCGGATATATCTAGGGGAGACGACCCTACAGTAGATAATGATCCTACAGTAGATAACACAGGACCACAACATATTTTTGGCTGCAGGGCCGGCGCAGCCAATATTTTGCATGTCTGGAGTTTGTGAAGGTGGGGGGGGGGGGGATGGGGGGGGAGTAACAAAAATTTTCTTTAGTTTTTGTTTATTTTAACGAGAATGTTCTTCTTTGTACATCATTCCTGCAGACAAATGCATTCATAATTTTATTTAAATTAATGGATTTTCAAATAAAAATATAATTCTTCAAAAAAACTGATTTCTTAATAAAGTGATTCAACCATATCTTTCAAATAAAATAGTTGAACACTCAAGCAAGGAAGAATAATTTCTAACCAAAAAGATGCATTTTCATTTTTAAAAAAGACATTTCTACCAAAGCGGGTAAAAGATTTTAGTTGACTTTTCACAATAAAAATATGAATTTTTAACCAACAAATAAGTTTCTACGAAAAAAAAATTGAATTTTCAATCCAAAAAGACGAATTTTTTTCCAAAAAGGATAACTTCTTAACAAAATTGTTCAATCCTCTACCCAATGGTTGCATTTTTATCGAGAAAAGATGAAATTTCTCTTAAGACAGATGAATTTCTATTTAAAAAGACAGTTAAAAAAAATAGGTGAATTTTTATACAGAAAAGACTCCAGTTGACTTTTCAATATCAGAATATGAATTTTTTAACAAAACATAAGTTTCTACGAACAAATTTGAATTTTTCATCCAAAGAGATGAATTTTTTCAACCAAAAGAGATGAATTTTTAACGAAATAGTTGAATTATCTACCAAATAGTTCAATTTTTATCCAAGAAAGATGAAATTTATACTAAAACAGATGAATTTTTAATTAACAAAATTTTTTTTTCAAGTTGAATTTTCATTCAGAAACGATTTCAGTTCCCTTTTCAACGCCAAAATATTAAATTCAACCAAAAGGTAAATTTTCTACAAAATAGTTAATTTTTCAACAAAACAGCAGAATTTTCAACCAAAAAGTATAACTTTTCAACGAAAGATGTAATTTCTGCTAAAGCAGGTGAATTTTGAAGTCAGAGAGACAAATTTTCAAAAAGGAGTTGAATTTTCAACCGAACAGTTGCATTTGTTATGCAAAAAAATGAGATATTTCTTTTAAAACAGATGAAGTAAAAGAAAAATTTCAGAAAAATAGTTAAATTCCCATCCAAAGAAGATTCCAGTTCACTTTCCAACACCAAAATAAGAATTGTAAACTATAAGTTGATTTTCTGCTAAATATAGTCGAATTTTCAACCAAAAAGTATGACTTTTTAATAAGATTATTAAATTTTCATCAAATTTTCAACCAAACAGTTGCATTTTTGTCCAAGAAAAATGAAAATTCTACTATAGCAGGTGAATTTTAAAATCAAAAAGAAAAATTTTCAAAAAACGAGTTGAATTTTCATCCAAAAGGATTTCAATCAACTTTTCTACAGAAAAATACAAATTTCAAACAAAAAGTCTAGGAAATAGTTGAATTTCCAACGAAACAATTGCATTTTTGTCCAAGAAATATGTAATATTTCTACTACAAAAGGATGAACTTTCAAATCAAAAAGACAAATTTTCAGAAAAAATATTTTTCATCCAAAAAATATTTCAGTTGCCTTATCAGCAACAAAATACGAATTTTAAACAAAAGGTTAATATTATACGAAAGAAGTTGAATTTTTAACTTAAAAACACGAATTTTTAACAAAACAGTTGAATTTTCAAAAAAATAATGTTTTTTAAGAAAATTGTTAATTTTTCAACCAAATAATAATATTTATAACAAAAAAGATAATCTTCGGCGAAAGTTTTTGCAAATTTGCAAAAATTACGTACATGAGTGAAGGACCCGCTCCCCCCTGCCGTAACAAATCGTA
>CAKNXH010055960.1:6644-22789 GCA_932178445.1 Andricus quercusramuli | reverse complement strand
TCTTATTCTTTGGGGTGCTTGATTTTTGTGAGTCCTCTTGCCTCTCACTATTTGGGGTGCTTGATTTGAGTGAGTCTCCGTGCCTCTCACTGTTTGGGGTGCTTGATTTGAGTGAGTCCCCTTGCCTTTCACTGTTATTGGTCATGAAAATAACTTGCGGTAATCATTTTTTTACATTCTCATCATTTATGATTGAGAAAGTATTAAAATTGTCCGACATTTTACACCTTAGTTTTCCAACGGATCTCCACGTTTTGAGACCCTCTGATGCCGAAAATAAAGTTTTGGCAATTACGCCAGTCTGTATGTCTGTCCGTCCGTCCGTGAACAGGATAACTCTTGAAAAAATAAACGGATCAAATCGAGCTTTGGCACACTTTTTTTGGCCCTAAAAGAAAGCACGAGTTTGTTAACCAGCATTCCTTGATTATCGGCTATGGTTTTATCCATCGAAAATGATATCCAAAAATGGAAGATTCCATTTTTACGCCAAACGATGACAGATACGTGAAAAAAGTATCTAAGAGAAGAATTGGAGATCTTCAAAATATCTCACTTTTTTCAACTATTTTTCTATAAGGACGTGTTTTTCTTTGAGGTTTCATGCATCGAAAATAAATGAGTCAAAGCTCTAATTAAAAATGTTAAGCCAAACGGCGATAGACAAGTAAAAAAGTGTAAGTAAAGGATTGTAGCTTTTTAAAAGACCTATAATTTTTCCTGTAACCATTTTTTGATAAGGCTTGATACTTTGGTTTTATTTTTCGAACAAGTCTTAGAAAGTAATTATAGCTTTTAAAAAGTCCTATACGAAAATACTACGAAAAAATTAAAAATTCAAATTTTGAGCCAAACGACATGAGATACGGAAAAAGGTTGTAACGATGAATTGCAGCTTTCAAAAAGTCATACAATGTTTTTCTAAATTAATTATTGATAGTACTTTTCATTTTGCTTCTATTCATATTGAAAATGCTATGGGAAAATCCAAAATTCAAATTTCAAACCAAACGATGCCAAATACGAGAAAAAGTATAAAAGAGCAATTTTATAGCTTTTAAAAAATTCTAAAAAAATTCTTCTAACCATTTATTGATAGGACTTGCCATTTTGATTTTATTTATCGAAAGTGCTATGCAGAAAATCGAAAATTCGAATTTTGAGACAAACAACGCGAAATATGGGGATAAGTTTTTGACAGAACTCGACGTTTTCAATTTATTAATCGAAATTGATAGGCAAAAATCGAAAATTCCAATATTACGCCAAAAGACGTAAGATACGTGAAAAGTCTAAAAGATGACTTACAGGATAATTTGTTTTTCACAGCACGTCTGCGGAAACTTCGATTTTCCGTGGCTCCGTAGACTCTGGAAAGTGGCCGATTTCTGAGCTTCTCACTTTACACAACTAGAGTTTGTAAAGTATGCTACTTTACACCTCTAGAGGTTGTAAAGTAGCCAGACTAACAATGTAATGAGATGTATAGAAAATACGACTTACATTGATCGTCGTTTTCTAACCTCACTCTGTTACTGTTTCTTACCACTCTGTGGTGTGGTGTGGTGTGACATGACATGACATGATATCAACTATATTCAATATGAATAATTGTAACAACGATTAATATGATTAGTGGTGATTAAAATGAATAAATAAATAGATTCACTTATTTATTAAGAATCTCACTCCGAAAATCGAACTTTTTCCTTAGACTCGCTGTGGAAAGTATTGTACTTGCCATGTGAGAAGCAGGCAATCCCCGATTCGTGTGATGCCATCACTCGCCGTCGGCTCGTGACGCCATCTTCACACTCATCGGGAATTGCCTACTTTCCACACTTGTCAAGTAAATAGCTATTACCCATCAAAAATAATATGAAAACAAAAATCCTATTTTTAGCATAACAACGCGGGATAGAGAAGAATGTCGGAAGAAAGGATTGTAGCTTTTTATATTAAGGTAAGTTAGAAAATAAATATACGTTCGAAAATCTTTGTCAAAAATCGAGCGCGTAGCTCACTATACTTGATTACGTAGAAAATTCAGAATATGAAGATGCATACAAATACTGGGACCTAAAAAAGATGTTTTTAATAAATAAGTTTCATTTAAGCATTCTTAGTGCAGAAAATTAATATCCAAGCGCGAAGTCTAGATATGTCCGAGCGCGAAGCGCGAGACACGACACACGCGTGCCCTAGGCGCGCTCAAACCAGCGAGCCGCGCTCAAAGCGCGCGATGCGAATGTGCCCGCGCAGCAGGCAGAGTTTTATACTTGATAAAATGAGTAATTTCTTTGAAAGAAATTAAAGTATTCTTTTGGTCATCCGTTCACATGTTGTTGTATGTGTACCATTAAGCCATTTCCCTTTCAGGGTAGGCGTGACACTACCTGATTCGGGTAGTGTTTCTAGGTGGATAGTTTCTTGTAGTGAATAACTACAAGTGTGGGCTCACCACACCCACGGCGAGCCAACAACACGCAGTATTATTCCCGAATGGTCACCCATCCAAGTACTAACCGAGCCCAACACTGCTTAACTTCAGTGATCTAACGAGAACTGGTGTTTCCAGCGTGATATGGCCGTTGGCGATACGTTGGCAAAATACATCATAGTTTTTTGTTGTATGTTAAAAAGAAAACTAATATTTAAAAGTGAGACTTTAATCTACAATATAGCTAAATATCTAAATACCTGTATATGTAGAATACAATTAATTTTTGGTGAAATCAAGCTGCAGAGGTATAAACTGTCATTCTTGTTAACAGTCAAAATAACGTTGGAAGTTAAAAAAATTATTTGTTCATAACCTCATGCGCAAAAGGAGCGGAGGTTAAAATACTTGATGTTCTACATTTTTTATTAGAAAAACGAAGACAGACAAACGAACGAGAACAAAAAACGTTTCAAATTGTAAATTTGTTTTCGACGGACATAACCAAACAGATGATTCGTAAAAAAAGAAGCTGAGGTTATAGGACATAGAAAATGTAGAAATTGAACAGAAATAACACATGGGCTGATAAGTTCCCGGTCTGACACACACATGGCGTCACAAATACACACTGAGAAAATGAACCTGTTGAAAATAACCAAAATTCTGCTGAAAGTAACCAAGTAAGACTGCTAATATAGCACCTGCAAACTTCGTTGTAAAATCTAACCAAGTTGTATTGGCTAAAATTTTTTGTTTAAAATTAGCAACCTACTTGGTTACAGTAGCCAACCTCAGTCTGTTGCGATAGCTGACCTACTCGGTTACCGTAACCAATGTACTTGGTTGTTGCAGCCGACCTATACTGCTACGGCAGCAAAGCTACTTGGCTACTGTCACTAATGTACTTGGCTGGTGCAGCCGACCTATACTGCTACGGCAGCAAAGCTACTCGGTTACCATTATATATATATAGCGCATGCATTTTCCCCAAATTCTATTTGTTAGACTTCCCATTTGACCGAATTTCTATGCAGCCGAGCAACGGAGATTAGGTAGAATAATAATTCAGCTGCATAGAAATTAGGTCAAATGGGAAGTCTAACAAATAGAATTTGGGGAAAATGCATGCTTTAAAGTGATCTATGTACTGCGACAGGCCCCACTCTCGTAGCAAATTGCATACGTCCTCGTCTGCCATATGTCCAGTGCACTTTTCACACTTTGCACTAAAAAATTGGCGCGTCACAAACCACAACCAAGGATTAGCGTCGTAATGCTGGCTGCTGGTCCGACGCATGCGCAATTGTGCTAAAATCTCTACTCGGTTAAAATCTGTCACTACTCGGTTAAAATCTGTCAATTTAACTTTATTTACTTTTACTAACTTGCTTGAGAAAAATTAACAAGCTTATTGATTGTGTAAAAAGAGACTAGTTTGCTTGTGAAAATATAACTACTATCTGCAGCTTGGTTAAAATGTAATGCAAAGCACTTGTTTACTTGTAACTGAAAAATTCGTTTCATTTTAACAAAGAACTACTCCATCAAATTTTGCAGAGTTAAACTTGGTTCCGACAACCATTTAATGTGTTATTTTCTACCATTTGACTTTAAGCGTTTCAGCTCGGTTGTGAATAGCAACAAGCACATGATTACTTTCAACAATTTATTGATTCTTTTTAAATAATATGTCTTTAACCGAGCTATTTAGCCTACTCGGTTAACTAAAAACTTTCTCCGTGCAGAATCAATTTTTTTTTGTAAGTACCAACCTTCAAAAGATACGTGTAAAAATTTCATGAGATTCGGTTTAGTCGTTGTCGAGATATTGAAGGTTAAGTGACGCTACATTTTGTTGTTGTTTAAACAATGGATAAAAACGAGTTTCGTGTGTTAATCACTGTTTTTTAATGGGGGAAAATATCGTTCGAGCTCAGCAATGGCTTGAAAAGTGTTACCGGGAAAAGTGCCCATCGAAAACAACCATTTGCCCAAGTTATGCAGATTTTAAACGCGGTCGAACAACCACCGAAGACGCGGAGCGCCCAAGTCGTCCAATTGAGGTGACAACGCGAACGCGGCACCCACTTGGAAAAAAATTGTTTCATAGGAAATTTGCATGCACAATTTTGAACACGGTGCCTTTTGATGAATTTTTTGGATAGTTTTGGGCGTTGCCACCTCAATTGGACGACCTGGGCGCTCCGCGTCTTCGGTGGTTGTTCGACCGCGTTTAATATCTGCATACCATCGGCAAATGGTTGTTTTCGATGGGCGCTTTTCCAAGTAACACTTTTCAAGCCATTGCTGAGCTTGAACGGTATTTTTCCCCATTAAAAAACAGTGTTTGATTAACACACGAAACTCGTTTTTATCCATTGTTTAAACAAAAACTAATGTAGCGTCACTCAACCTTCAATATCTCGACAACGACTAAACCGAATCTCATGAAATTTTTACACGTATCTTTTGAAGGTTGGTACTTACCAAAAAAAAATTGATTCTGTATTTGTGACGCCATGTGTGTGTCAGACCGGGAACTTATCAGTCCATGTGTTAACAACTCTCAGGTAAGGAATAATGCAAAGGTCGTAGTATACATCTATTGAGCGCGGCAAGAAGTTTCAAATTCAATAAAGTGGGTAAAGTATTAATTTAAAATGCATTGGTAATAATTATTGATATAATGCCATCTTTCAGATTGCAAGTTAACATAAATGTCAAAATATTTTTAAATGAAAATTGATTCGATAAATTTACGTTTATAACAGATATTCTCTCTCGCTAAAATTGGTATATTATTGTAATTAAAATCGAAAAAATTGTTACAATTCCAAGCATCTTGCGAAAGACCAGTATTATTTTTACCGATTACACAATCTCTTTTGTGTTCAGCTATTCGTATCTTTTATCTCCTGGAGGTTTCTCCGACATAGACTTTCTCACAAGCTGTGCATTTGATCATGTTAACTACGTTGGCTAAATTTTTCTTTGCATCCTTGTCTTTTTTATTGATAAAACAATTTCATAATTTATGGCTATTTTTAAAATAAACATATTAATGTTAGACTTTTTAAGAGAACTTCTAATTCTTTCAGATAATCCTCTAATATATGGAAAAGTTAAGACTTTATCATTTGCATTGTGATTATCTAACCAGTTTGGTTTCCTAGTGTTGTTTGAACAGTTATGAATTTCATGAACTCTTTCTTTTATAACACTGTTGATGAGTGGTAGAGGATAATCATTTAATTGTAGAGTCTCTTCAATGAAATTTAAATTTTCACTTCGAAACTTTACATGACTTAGCTTAATACACCTGTCAACTAAGTTTTTAATTAAACCAATTTTTTTGCGAAATGGGGTGATGTGAATTGTAATTGATTGTAATTAAGATATCGGCCTGATCATGATGGTTTTTCAAACCAATTAGCAATTGAACATTCATTCTCAGTTTTTAGGAGAGATAAATCTAAACAATTGAAAATATTGTTCTCCTCAATTTCAAAGGTGAATTGAATAGATTTTTCAATACTATCAGTAATAATTGTAAATAATAGTAAATCGTACTGAAAACAACAAATTTACTAACTCTAATTTAACTGATAAAATATCTGATTTTCAGAATAAAAGCATAGATTTAATTTTTTTAAAAGCCGATGAAGGCAATGTGACTTCGGCTGTAAATAGATCTGATTATAACACTAGTATTGAATTCTTGTTAAAAAATACACCTCCTACAAAAAAGTAAACACAACTTTGGTTCCTTCCATCGAATCAAAAGTTAATGATATTGTTAAAAGATGGGAATGCAAATCTTACATCAACGGTCAAATGGCATGTAGTTTAAAAACACGTGGTTCAATAATAGCTAAAGCTTATGCGCTACCTAAGATTCATAAGCCAACTTTAAAATGGAGACTTATTGTTTCCTCTATTGGATCACCAACTTATAAATTGGCATCGTATTTATCTAAAGTTTTCAAGCCTATCTTATCAGCAACAAATTCGTTTATTAAAGACAGTTGGCAATTTAAAGACAAAATCAAATATATAAAAATATCTAAAGATCACTCTATGGTTTCACTAGATGTAGTATCCATGTTTGACAGCATACCTTTAGATTTAGCCTTAACTTGTGTAGAACGGCAATTGACCAGAGATAAACATTTAACAAAAATACCAATAGATGAAGTGTTACTTGCAGTAAGAACTGTCTTTAATAACACTGCTTTTTCCTTTAACAATACTTTTTATAAGCAAATATCTGGTTGTCCAATGGGTTCTCCCTTGTCACTAATAATATCAAACATAGTTCTTGAATTTGTAGAAGAGAAAGCTTGATCCAAATTAAATTTTAAACCGGTGTTTTTGATGTGTAAACATCTTAGACCTCGATATGGGTAGTCGCGCCTGATTCGAATGAAACCACGACTGCATAGTGTAACGCTACATGTAACGTAGGCTTGTCACGCACACGTTGTGTCTTATGGCACAGAGCGGAGGCTCGCTTTTCTTCACCCACAGACAGGAGCCCTTCAGTCTCTCTTTGCCCATCTCTCTCTCTCCTTTTCCATCTCTCTCTCTCTCTCCTTCTCCATCTCTCCTTCTCCACCCCCTCTCTCTCACGCATTTTGAATTCATATTAAATTCTGTAGAGTTCAATTTAGTGTACGATAAAATATACCGGAAAAGAAAATTGAAATCCGGCATATTTTGCCGGACTAGAATACTTGATCTTATATTATCTTAAAATCGTGGAAAATTATTGTTTTCTGGATATAAGTGATAGAATTTAATTATCTTCTTCAGGAAATATAATTAGCCTAATTCTAAATGTAGATGCGTAATATAAATGCCACACAATGTATTCTTTCAGAGAACTCATATCGGTCCGCACCGGTATTTTATAAACAAAGCTTGACTAAGCAGGCAAAGGAGAAAATGCGTTTTAGGAAAGGGGCCGTACGTAAATTACGTAACGGATAATCGCCCCTCTCCACCCCCATGTAACGAACCGTAACAAAATGTTTCTACCCCCCTATTGCTGCACGTAATTTATGGTTTCCAGAAATAATAAGATATGGGACTTGAAACTAGTGGAAATTAGTTGTATTTAAGATAATGCGTGCTGTGCAGGGAGAAAACTTCATTTTCAAAATTCTATGATTTTTCTTCGACCAATTTTTTTTCTTTAACCATTAACATTCAAATCCCATTAACATGCATATACAAATCAAAAATTTTGAAATTTATTTCTTTTAAACAAAAAAAGTGACTTTTCTACGATAAGAGATGACTTCTTAAGAAAATACTTAATTTTTCTACAAAATAATTCAATTCTCTACAAAACAATTAACTTTTCAAAGAAATAGTTCAATTTTCAACCTTAAAAGAAAATTCGTAACAAAAAGTTTAATAGTTGATAGTTCAACCTAGAAGGATGAAATGTAATTGAAAAAAAATTAATTTCAAAATCAAAAAGACGAATGTTCAACAAATAAAAAGATTTCTCAGTGATGAAAGAAAAAAAAGTTCACCTGAATTGTTGATCCTGAAAACCAAAAGACGAATTTTCTGTACAAACATTGAATTTTCAACAAGTAAAATAGGAATTTTCAGAAAAAAAATTAATTTTCAACAAAATAGTTAAATTTTTAACCAAAGAGGTAAAGCTTCATTAAAAACAAATTCAACAGAATAGTTCAACTTTTACCCACGCAGTTAAATTTTCAATTATAATAAATCAGTTCTCAACTAAATAGTCAAACTTTAACCAAAGAGACGAATTTTCAAATAAAAATATGAATCTTCAACAAAATAATTATTTTTTAACAAAGTGGTTCAAAAAAAATTTTCAAACAAAAAACTGTTTAAATAAGAAGTGAATTTTCTACGAAGGTATTTGAATTTTCAACCCAAAAAGACGATTTTTCGATAATAGCAGTTAAGTTTTCATGCAAAGAGGATGCCTTTTTAAAACAATTATTTAATTTTTAATCAAACAGTTGCATTTTCATCGAAGAAAGATCAATTTTCTACTAAAGCAGATGAATTTTTAAATCAGAAAGACAAATATTCAAAAATATAGTTGAATTTTCATCGAAAAAATATTTAAATTAATTTTTCTACACAAAATGTGAATTTTTCTCAAAAGATAAATTTTCTACGAAATAGTTGAATTTTAAACAAACAGTTGCATTCTTATCAAAAAAAGATTAATTTTCTGCTCAGATAGATGAATTTTTTAATAAAAAATATACATTTTCCAAAAAATAGTTGGATTTTTATCCAAAAAACATTTAAATTTATTTTTCAACACCAAAATATGAATTTCTGTCAAAAAGTAAATTTTCTACGAAATAGTGGAATTTTCAAGCAAAAAGATTAATTGATGAACAAAACTGTTGCATTTTCAAACAAATAATAAAATTTACAACTAAAAAGATTATTTTCAGGAAGAAGCAACGGCAAAAAAAGAAATATAAATACAAAGCAAATAAATTACTAAGAAGAATGTTATATCAGGATTACCGCAAAACTTAATTTTAAAAATTCTCTAATTTTTCGCTAACCACTTTTTCATTTTCCCTGACCATTAATATTCAAAAACCAGAATATTACATTTGTAACATTTTGAACCTAGAATCTTTTATAAGCGGAATAAAATAATTTTAAATAAAAGTTGAAAATTTTCAAATCTATTCGGTTTGACAGTTATTTAAAGTTATTTAAATCTCGGACTTTTGTAAGATTTTTCTCCAAATCCCTGACTTTTTCCTGAATTAAAAAAAATTGTTGTTGGCTAGGTTCCTTTTTTCACTCACCAGTTTTCTTTGGTGCGTAAAGTTGAATTCATATTAAATTTCTGCACAATTTCTGCGAGATACTTATTTAATTAGTGAATTTCCGAAAGTTACATACATGAATGAAGAAAGGCCCCCCCCCCCCTTCAGTAACAAATCGTAACAAAATCTTTTGACCCCTCCCTCCCCCTTAAGCTGTTACGTAATTTAAGTACGGTCCCAAATAAAATAGTTTGAAGAGTGAATCAATGAATTTTTTAAGTGTTGAAAATTATATCATTTTTGAACAATTTGAACTTAAAAACAGTACAATTTAGTGATTATAAGTTGTTTCTTGAAAATCTTAAATGAAAAATGTCATTTACAAATGAAAACTTAAAAAAAATGAAACAATGAAAACTTTAAAATAATGAATATATTAATTGAAATGTTTTTGAAAATTAAAAAAAGATTTTGAAGTTTCAATCTGATGCATACATTTAATTAATTACGTAAGGCATTCAAATTGAAATAGTTCAATTTTTAACGTAAAAATCTATAAATTATTCAATTATAAACAGATTCAGAATCGTCTTATAAAATCAATTTTATTATAATTCTATTGTTAAGAGTCGTACTACAGTTCAATTTTAAAAATAAATACTTAATTTATATTTACAGTTTATCAACTTAACATTTTTCTTGTTTTCTTTTTTTTTTGTCGAAGTTAACCCGTACCACCGAGCCTCTGAAATTAACATGGGGTTTTAAAAGGGAAAAGCTTGATTTAGAAAAAAATGGGGAAAAGAGCTACTTGTTATAAAATTTTTGTGAATTGTTATTATGCTTAGAAAGTGACCCCAAAAAATGCAAAATAGCAGTTCTCTATTAAATTCATACTAAAACCGGTGTCCGTCGGATTTTCTTTACAAGAATTATTTTTAATTAATAAGGGACGAGTTTCCAAGTATTTTGTAAATAAGTTTTTATTATTCAAACAATAATTATTTGTTCATTCAAATCCGGAAAAATATGCCGGATATGTCAATAGAGAGAAAATCTACAGTTTATTATTATTAAAGTAGGGTTATTGTCACATTGTTAGATTAGGATTATTATCCTATTGGAAAATAACTGTCCAGAACCTTTTGCACGACATTATATATAAGAGAAAATAAATTTTTATACTCCCACATGTGCGTGCGTTATTATTTGCTTTATGTACGATTTCAATTTCAGTCAACGTTTACCGACGATGTTTACACATAAATCTGTTTTGGGTCATAGTTTAGGACGCACGCGATTTATTTAAAAGATTTGTTGATGATATTTTCTCTATAATTCCAACTGATAAAATTAATGAGTTTGTTGAAATTTTCAATAGTATTGAAAAATCTATTCAATTCACTTTTGAAATTGAGGAAAACAATATTTTTAATTTTTTAGATTTGTCTATCATAAAAACTGAGAATGAATGTTTAATTACTAATTGGTTTAAAAAACCGACATCATCAGGTCAATATCTTAATTACAATTCACATCAACCCTTTTCGCAACAAATTGGTTTAATTAAAAACTTAGTTGACAGGTGTATTAAGCTAAGTCATGTAAAGTTTCGGAGTTAAAATTTAAATTTCATTAAAGAAACTCTACAATTAAATGATTATCCTCTACCACTCATCAACAGTGTTATAAAAGAAAGAGTTCATGAAATTCATAACTGTTCAAACAACACTAGGAAACAAAATTGGTCAGATAATCACAATGCAAATGATAAAGTCTTAACTTTCCCATATATTAGAGGATTATCTGAAAGAATTAGAAGTTCTCTTAAAAAGTCTAACATTAATGTTTATTTTAAAAATAGTCATAAATCAGACAATTGTTTTATCAATAAAAAAGACAAGGATGCAAAGGAAAATTTAGCCAACGTATAGTTTACATGATCAAATGCACAGCTTGTGAGAAAGTCTATATCGGAGAAACTTCCAGGAGATTAAAGATACACGGAAAAAAAAAGTGCTGGAAATTTTCATTGACCGAGTCTGTGACTTTAGGATAGGTCTAAAAGCATTTGATAATTTGAAAATATCGTATTGGAAAATCATGCAAATAGTGCTTGAAGAAATAAAAGACTTCTTAAATTGCGTCCAGCATATTCAGTGAAGCACTCCTAGACTCCATCAAAAAAAATATCATAGAAAAATTTGTAAGCCGTTCAACACTCCAATATTAAATCCTCAAAGACAGTCAAGGAAGGGTTCGTAGACTGTCAAGCTAGCCATTTATGCTAATAAAAAATGAAAAATTATTTTTTATATTTATAATATTATTATCTTCAACTTATATATTTATTTAAATATTATTATAACACACACCATTATTACTTATATCAATCGCTCGCTTTTTACGCTCTAAAAAATGGGACGCACGCTGCGGGGATTCGAACTACCTATCCTAGACACGAGACTAACGCAACTCATTCCTAACCGCGCAAGCCCCTCGGCTAATCGATCGGGCTGAAAACACAGTAAAAAATCTTGGCGTTCTGCTACAGCTGAAAACTGCGTGGCCGCGTAAAAAGAATTTTAGTGAGGACTGCGAATTAGACAACTTGCTGCAAGACTGACTTTGTATAACAAGTTAATTAAACAATTTTTTTTTGAATGGAAAAATATAATTTTCCACGGAAAATTATTTTTTGACCAGTGTCTACTTCAATCATACCAATGTGAATTTGTCTCTGAGCCCCACTGAGCGCGCCTCTGAAAATTCTCGCAGACAGTCATGGACTGTTTTTCTGACTTGCATTCGAGTTCTTAGTTTTTGAATCACGCAGTTATTCAATTCAAGTCTTTGCAAATATGAAGTTATTTTATAGCCACTTCATGACTGTATATATTTTTTTTTGTAAACTGTCTTATAAGAATTCCAAGCCTGTTGTTTCTTGACTGCGCTTGAAAACTTTCATGACTTTTCTTTATTTTTCCATGAAAATGTATGACCACTTTATAGAAAGTATACGAGACTTCATAAAAATGATGGCCCGTCCTGAAGTCTAGCACTAATCTACGAAATGTTCCAAGACTTATTTTTTCCGTGTACGAATAGCTGAGCACAAAAGAGATTGCGTAATCGGTAAAGATAATACTGGTCTTTCGCAACATGCTTGGAATTGTAACCAGTTTTTCGATTTTAATTACACCCAGATAACAATCGGGCATCGCACTTTACTCGCACGCGGTGAATCTCACGCCGTGCGTGCACAAATGCTGCGTTCTCAACACACTGCGCGTGATGGGAACTTAAATGCGAGTACAAGGAGTCCAGAGTGCTCGCATACGTGCGAGCACAATGAGAGCGCATTGCATGTATGAATCGCTAAAATTTTAATTATTAATAAATTAACAGTGTGAATAAACAAATTGAAAATATTTTTATTACGTAACATTCGTAATATTAATATTGTATAGGGCAGAACTTCCTTTTTTTAGTATCTCACTCAAAAATAGTTTTTTATTAACTTATTATATAGTGGGAAAAACTATTTTGGAAATTAGTTTTTGTTTTTCAATATCTATTTAATAAAATATTAAAATCAATGCAAACAAAATTATCAATTTTATTATTTCAGTAAATAGATTTTTTAAAAATTTTCCCCCCAGTCACCGACGCCATGTTGATTTGACCTCTGTACCAGCGGCCGACGGCCGAGCCCTGCCGAGCCCCTCATCAACCTTGCACTTCACTGATGGCGGGCTACATCGCGTGTGTTTTTTACTCGGGTTTCTATTTGTTCTTTGTGCTGTCGCAAATATATTCTTCGGCTGTGGTAATTTTATATCTCTAATTATTCCGTGTTTTCCTAATTAGTACGTGTCCGAGGGATTATATACCACATTATCTTGCTCGCACTGTGCAGGCATTTTGTTATCTGGGCAATAATATACAAATTTTAGCGAGAGAATATCTGTTATAAACGTAAATTTATCGAATCAATTTTTATTAAAAAATATTTTGACAATTGTGTTAACTTACAATCTGAAAGATGACATATCAATAATTATTATCAATGCATTCTAAATTAATACTTTAGCCCCCTTTTTTGAATTTGAAACTTCTTGCCGCGCTCAATAGATGTACTACGATCTTTGCATTATTCCTTACCTGAGAGCTGTTGTTTCTGTTTAATTTCTAGATTTTCTATGTCCTAACCTTAGCTTCTGTTTTTACGAATCATCTGTTTGGTTATGTCTGTCGAAAACAAATTTACAATTTGAAAAGTTTTTTTTTCTCGTTCGTTTGTCTGTCCTCGTTTTTCTAAAAAAAATGTAGAACATTAGGTATTTTAACCTCCGCTTCTTTTGCGCATGAGGTTATAAACAAATAATTTTTTTAACTTCTGACGTTATTTTTAGTCTCAAATACGAATGACAGTTTATACCTCTGCAGCTTGACTTCACCAAAAATTAATTGTATTCTACATCTACAGGTACTTAGATATTTAGCTATACTGTAGATCAAAGTCTCACTTTTGAATATTAGTTTTTTTTAACATACAACAAAAAACTATTATGTATTTTGCAGCCTTGAGAAAGACACAAAGCCGTGTCGAAACGTCGGCAATATGGAAGCTTCTAATGTGTCCCCTAAGGGTTTACATTGTTCTTATATCTCTTCCTATTCCTTTACATACCCCCCACACACTGACTTGGTGGTGGGAGGGGGACCTACAGTTTAAGGTGGGTTCCGAACCACCAAGAGCAACAGCCTTAAGTACTTCGAGAACCTTTTTCTCTAGAGGTACCGGTCCCACGACTCTCCGGAGATGAACAACTCCCTTGTTAGGCAAGTGTTCACCGCATGGGCCACCGAGGCTCTTCCGGAGTGCGAGGCGGGAATCGAACACGCAAGCCGGCGGAGTGGGTCCAAAGCCTACGCCTTAACCCCCAAGACCATCTTCCCACTTCTTCGTTGGCAATATGTATCGACGCTTTTATTTATTTTTGAAATGAAAGTTATTATCAACATATGAACGAATGACCAAAAGAATCCTTCAATTTCATTCAAAGAAATTACTCATCTATATCACGTTCGAAGAAAGTCGGATCCTGACAACAACAAATTTTTGGAGTTCTGAATAAGTTCTCAAGATTTTTTGTTTTTTTGATCATCTTATATTTTATAATTGAAATGAGATAGAATTTGAACTCTCTTAAACTGGATCAGTGAAATTGTCACTGGTTTAATCAGTATTTTGAATTATCACTGGTAAACCAGTGACTTTTCCACTTTGACTGGGTGAACCAGTAAGTGACTCAACTAAAATATCGCTGCTGAATCTACCACTGATGCCAAATTATAGATTGAACCAGTGATATGGCGCTCCACGTGGGCAAGACATGAACCTCCAGTCGTCTGGTAAGCACACGTCGCCGGTCAGGTCATGGCATTTCTCAAGTGAAAACGAACCTTATTGTGTACTAGTTTTTGTGTTATAAATATCTGGCCCCTGGCTGCAATGATCAGGGGATATATGTAATATCTTTCGCTTGATAGTGGGAAGGCCCCTGGCCACTTTCGTTTGACTTTGAGCGACGCAACACGTTGACATAACGACGGTTCTTTGCACAATTAGGCGCAACATATTATATACCATTATATTGCCATTATATTGCCCGGCCTTTATTTATTGTTGTGAAAGTAAACTGTGGTTTTAAAAAGATAATTTTACAACTGTTACTACAATATCGATGAACTCCACTTAATGAACCAGTGAATTCTTACTGATTGTCACTGACGCACTTCTGGCTGTTTCAACCAGTGAGATTCCACTGGTTCATTTTAAGAGAGAAAGGGACCGAATATTCGAAATTTTATGTAAAGCGGTTTTTCGTCAAATGGATGTTTGTGAATCTTTATGTTCTCAGGCATTCTACATACTTTAATTAATATGCATCCCAGAAATATTGAATTCCATTGCCAAAATTGTAATATCCCGCACAGGACATATAGTGTGAATATCGTACGGGGCGGAAATGTCGATATTCTTGGAATATGCCACGGATATTCTGGGAGATTTTTCAGGATATCCCATATCCTGTCGAGATATCCTAAGGATATGCCAAAGATATCATTTTGTTATGAGGGTATTATGGTTAATCTGTTCGATACATGATGTCGTTAAAAAATCATTTTTTCCAAGGAATAGTACAACTTCTTAAAATTGTTTAATTATTTTTGTTACTGAAAAATAACAAAGTAAAAGTTCCTGAAACACTTTCCGGAGATGTATGACTATTTACGTGTCTACGACTTGATTCAGTATAAAAAAATTATTTCTTTCTGTTATAAAATGTTTACTGTTTCAATTTTTTTATAATATTTGTTGGAAAATAAGAAAAGAAAAACTTATAAAAAATAATTGACTACTCATATCGAATTTAATTGTTAATACCGACTTATTTCTGATGAATATTATTCTCATACAAATTTTCAGAATTTTCAGTTGAGGAAAAAATTTGTTCTCTAGTTTAATTGTAAGTATACTAATGATAAATTATAATTATCCAGAATTGAGTATTCTGACTTGCCCATGGCAAAGATATTAATAATATCTTTGATGATGCAAAACTACCCTACTTAGAAAAATGTAAGGAATCGTTGCGAATGGTCAGAAGTTCTGACGATTCCTGAACATCCTGACCATTCCTGACGAGTCTGACGATTTCTGAAGATATGCTAATTCAAATCCCATCAGGTCCCTGGCGGACCGGCCGAACGCAAACATTACGCTACAGCGTAACGGTAAAGTAATCCCTGGCGGACCGGCCGAACGCAAACATTACGCTACAGCGTAACGGTAAAGTAATGGTAAAGTAATGCTAAAGTAATATGGCATTATAATTAATAAAGGA
>CAKNXH010055958.1:13933-25649 GCA_932178445.1 Andricus quercusramuli | reverse complement strand
CTCCACCATCTCAACTTCCTCCTCCATCTGCTCCGCCTCCAGCTTCTTCTCCACTTTCTCCTTCATCTTCTCCTCTACCACCTTCTCCTTTTCCACATTCTCCTCTGTTTCCCTTATCTCCTCCCGTACCTCTTTCTCCTCCACTTCCTCCTTCACTTTCCCCGCCTCCTCCTCCACCTTCTCTGCATCCTTCTCCACCTTCTCCTTCTCCACTTTGTTCTCCAATTCCTTCTCCCACACCTTCTCCACCTTCTCCTCTTACACAATCACGTCCACTTTTTCCTTCTCCTTCACCTCCTCATCCAATTTCTCTACCACCTCTTCCGCCTCCTTCTCTGCTTCCACTCTCGCCTCCTCCACCTTTTCCTCCACCTTCATCACCACCTCCACTTCCTCTATCATCTTCCCTGCCTTCTCCTCCACCTGCTCCTCCACTTCCTCCTTCATCATCTCCGCCTCCTCCTCCTCCTCCTCCTCGTCCACCTTCTCCTCCACTTTCTCCTTCATCTCCTCCTTTACCTTCTTCTTCTCCACTTCCTCCTTTACTTTCTCCGCCTCTTCCTCCACCTTCTCTGCATCCTTCTTTACCTTCTCCACCTTCTCCTCCACTTAATTCTCCAACTCCTTTTCTCCCTACACATTCAAGACCGCCGTTTCGTCCTCCTTCACCTCCTCACCCATTCTCTTTTCCATCTCCTGCGTCTTCTTCTCCGCTTCCACTTTCACCTCCACCTTTTCCTCCTCCTTCCCCACCTTCACTTTCTCCCCCACCTACTCCTCCGCCTTCTCCGCTCCCACTTTCACCTCCTCCAACTCTTCCTCCACCTCCACCTTTTTCTCCTCCTTCCCCACCTCTACCTCCTCCTCCACCTACTCCTCCACCTCCTTCTCCGCTTCCACTTTCACTTGCTACAGCTCCAATTTTTCTCCATCTTTTCCTCCTCCTTCCCACATACACTTCCTCCTCCAGTTTCTCCTTTACCTACTCTGCTTCCTTCTCCACCTTTTCCGCTTCCACTCTCAGCATCTCCACCGCTTCCTCCACCTTCACCTTCTCCACCACATTCTCCTTCACTTCCTCCTCCACCTTCTCCGCCTCATTCTCCACCTTCTCCTCCACCACTTCCTCTTTCACCTTCTCTACCTCCTCCACCTTCTTTACCTCTTCCTTCTTCTACTCCTTCTCCACCTTCTCCTCCATCTTTTCCTTCACCTTCTCCACATCCTCATTTTACACCTCCTACTCCCCCTTTTCCACTTCCTCCTCCTCCTCCTCTACATCTTCCTCCTTCTTGTCTACCTCCTCCTTTTCTACCTCCTCCTTCGCCTCCTCCTTTTCCACTTCCTCCTCCGCCTCTTCTCTACATCTTCCTCCTTCTTTTCTACCTCCTCCTCCTTCTCTACCACCTCCTCCTCCTTTTCCACCTCCTCCTTCAAGCCTCGCCACTTATTTTTCAGAAGTAGAGGTTATTACGTTAATTTTTATTTATTTAATTTAACCATGTCAACAGAATTTGAAACCTTTTCAACGGGTTCGTAACTCACTTTTTTTGGTCGATACACATATACGAAAAAATATTATAGAAAATTCAGTATAGGTCTATAATGATTTTCTCATATTGAATTTTTTATAATTTTCTCGCGATTCTAGAAAATTCGTTATGGAATATCACCATAAGAAACTCATAATGGAAATAAATATGTAATGTTAAAATATTGATAGAACTTTCAAAACTTCAACGGATTTTTAAGATTTTGAGTTATTTTAAAAGATTTCGAAGAATTTCAAGAAGATTAAAAAAATTTCAAGGGATTTTAAAGAATTTTGTAGGATTGCCACATATTTTAAGCTCGATTTTAAGGGATTTCAATAACAACATTCTAAATATTTTGAGGTATTTTAAAAGATTCTAACGAATTTAAAGGATTTTATTAAATCTCCAAGGATTCAATTTCAATTTTCAATTTCAATTTCAATTTTTCGGTTGAAAATTGATAATTCTTGTTGAAAATTCAATTATTCTAGTTGAAGATTAATTATTTATTTATTTTTTAGTTAAAAATTCGTCTCTTTGGTTGAGCATCAATTCTTTAAACATAAAATTCAACTGTTGAATTTTTGGTTGGCAATTAATCTTTTTTAATTGAAAATTTATATATTTTGCGGAAAATTCATCTTTTTTGCTAGAAATTAATCTTCATGGTTGTAAATTCATATTTTTTATTGCAAATTTAAGTATTCCAAATTAATATTCATCATTTTAGTTGAAAATTCATCAGTTTGGTTCAGAATTAACTGTTTTACTTACAATTTAACTATTTTATTTTTGTTTGAAAATTGACCTTTTTTAGTTCAAAATTCAACTATTTGGTTGAAAATCGGTCTTTTTTCAGTTGAAAATGTATGTATTTTGTTGAAAAATCATTTTTTGTTAGAAAATTAATCTTATTGAAATTCATCTGTTTGGTTAAGATTCAAGTATTCCTGTTAAATATTTATAATTTTAGTTAAAAATTCCTTCATTAGTTTTTTTAACTGAAAATTTAGCCATTTTATTTTTGGTTGAAAATTGATTCTTTTCAGTTCAAAATTCAAATATTTTCTTGAAAATTTGTCACTTTTTTTAGTGTAAATTCAAATTTTTCATTGAAAATTCATGTATTTTGTTGAAAAATCGTATTTTTTAGTACAAAGTAAGTGCTTATGGTAGAAAATTAATCTTTTGGTTTAAAAAATAATTCTTTTGAACTGAAAATTTAATTTTTCCATTTTCGGTTGCGAGTTGATTATTTTTATTTAAAAATTCAATAATTTGGTTGAAATTTGATCATTTTCAGTTGAAAATTCATCCTTTTCGTTGAAAATTCATGTATTTTGTTGAAAAACCGTTTTCTTTGGTGAAAATTAATCTTTATGGTTGAAAGTTAATTTTTTAAACTGATAATTTAAATATTCTATTTTCGGTTGTGAATTGATCTTTTTGAAATTCAAAATTTATTTAACCATTTGGTTGAAGATTTGTATTTTTTAGTTGAAAACTCAACTTTTGCGTTGAAAATTAAAATATATTTGGTTACAAATTAATCCTTTCGATTTAAAAATTCAAGTATTTGGTTGAGAATTGATGTATTTTCTTGAAAATTCGTCTTTTTTGGTTGGAATTAATCTTCTTGGTTGAAAATTCATCTTTTTGGTTTAAAAATCAACTATTTCGGGTGAAGATTCCTAATTTTTTTTGAAAATTCATCAGTTTGGTCGAATAAGTTTTTTACTGGAAATTTAACTGTTTCACTTTTGATTGAAAATTTATATTTTTTTGTTCAAAATTGAACTGTTTGGATGAAATTTTTTTTTAAAGTTGTAAATTGAAATATTTTGTGGAAAATTCGTCTATTTTATTGAAAAATCGTCTTTTTTGGTAAAATCTTCTCGTTTGAAAATTAATTTTTTTGTTTGAGAATTAATCTTTTTGGATAAAAATTCAACTAATTGGTTGAAAGTTGAATTATATTGTCAAAAATTCATTTTTTTTTGGTTGAAGATTGATTCTATTTGATTGAAAATTACTTTTTAAACTGAAACTCTAAATAGATCTTTTTTATTTTTAAATTTAACTATTTGGTTGAAACTTGAACTGCTTGGTTAAAAATTCATTTTTTCTGTTGAAGATTCATCTATTTGGTTGAAAATTAATTTTTTAAACTGAAACTCTGGAAAATCTATTTTTGGTTGAAAATTGATTATTTTTGGTTGAAAATTCGTGTATATTGTTGAAAAATCGCCTTTTTCGTAGAATATTGATTTTGTCTTTTGAAAATTAATCTTCTTGTTGACAAATTTATCTTTTTGATTAAAAATGATCGTTACATTTAAATATTCAACAGTTTAGTTGAAAATTCATATTTTTGTTGAAAAAAAAACTGCTTTGTTTAAAGTTGAACTCTTTTATTGAAAATTCATCTTTTGGGTTAAAAATGTATCTATTCCAGTTTAAGATTCATCACTTTAGTTGAAAATTTATCACTTTGATTCCTTTTTTTTTGTGGAAAATTAATTTCCTTAAATTAAAATTTAACTATTCCATTTTTGATTGAAAATATTATTAATAATACATAAGAAATTAAAACTTTTTTCATATTTTCTTAAAATATAATTTATTTAAATCTATATTCTCCATTTATATTTTAGGCTGCGGATCAGGAAAACGAACAACGTCGAAGATTGGAATTAGCTGCAGCAGAGGCATTAAATACATCTGAAGAAGTTATCAAGAGAAATAAACTTAACCAAAAGAAGCAACAGGTATTTGATAATATTTATATTTTTCGAGCCCGATTTCACCATTTCCTGTGTCTGCATTTGGCATGTTAAATGTGCTTAACTTTTTCTCATCAGTTTCTCTCTTGAAAGGGTCAATTTATTCTCCATTTTTCAATTAAATCGCGTGAAAGATTATTTAAAAAACTTAAATTTTTTAATTTTTAAAGTTAGTCTCAATCATCAATGCTAGTTTTTCTTCAATAAATTTGATTTCATTTAATAATAATTAATTTTTAATTAAGAACAACGGAAATGTTGCTAAAAAATATATTTTAATAATCTTGTTGAGTGTTTTAATTCAGTATTGATATACTTCTGTTCTGCATTCTTTCGCTTTACTGCATTATTTGATTAATTAATTTTTATTGTTTTGCTTAACTCTCTGCCAAAAATAAATACAGAATGTTACCTTTTATTTGATATTTAAATTGATGAAATTTCATATTTTCCACTTTAGATACTATTTATCGCAAAAAATCTGCTTACATTTCTTTCTGATGCTTTGCAAATTAACATTTTTTTAAATTTCATATTTCACATTAGGGTGCTTCAAAAATACATTGGATTTTTTTAAATCGAATTTTTATGCATATTGCCCTCAAATTTGTTCGAATCCTCAAAAACAAAATTATATTTAGAGGTTCCGCAACTACTATTTCCCATAAGAAAAAAAGACGTTTTTGTAAATTTCATTCAGAATCGTCAATATTAGCTTAATCGAGCTAAAACTCAACATTTCTTTTCACAATTAGCCATAGAATACGAATGAAAAATTACTTTTTAACACCCCCATAAGTCTGTTTTATCGGGTTCCAAAAAAATCCTATACATGCAAAATTTGGGTTTGCGAGTTTTCTCGAGACGAGATTCGAGACAAGAATCGAGGCTAATTTCGAGACGAGGTTCGAGACAAGATTCGAGTCGAGAAGTGAGGCGACTTTCAAGACAAGCATCGAGACGAGGTTTGAGGCAAGAATCAAAATGAGTTTAGAGACATATTTCGACCATTTATTATTATATTATTTATATTTATGTGCATTATATATTATTTAAACCATTTATTATTATTTATAACAATAATCTTTTGAAATAATGCCAGAAAGTTGTAGTTTTTCTACAATTTTCCACTTTTTGTCTAATTTTCTATCTGAGTGTGGTAATAATTAATAATTCAACTTAACAAAAATAATTGTTTGAACAATTTATTATTATTTTAAATAATTTATTATTGTTTATGACTATTTTCTCTTAGGTGATTCCTAGAAAGCTGCGGTTTCTTCTCAAATCTTTAACTTTGCTTTGACTTTTTAGTTATGGACAAATAATAAATAAACAATAGAGAGAATTATTTTTTAAATAATCTCTTTCTTTTTTGTGAACATATTTTTTCTGAAATAAAAGAGATATTTGAAATTTTCTTTAAAGTTCCTGTATGGATTATATTTAATGTAAATTTTTCCTGAAGTAGTTACTGGGGGCATTTTTGTTTAAATTAATATTGTTTTTAATATTTATTATTTGGTCTTAACTAAAAGTAACAAGAAGCTGAAAATTTCAGAGAGAATATTATTAAAAATAATTACAAAATATTTAAACAACTATGTTTATCAAAAAGTGAACAAGTGGACAAAAAGTGAAAAATTAAAAAAAAACGGAACTTTCTAGCATTTTTGTAACAGAATATTGTTATAAATAATAATAAAATTTCTAAACAATTAGATTAGAAGATAGATTAGAAATCTTTAAAAAAATTAATATTTCTTGAAATTCCTTAAAATCCCTAATGTTATTCAAAAATCCTTTGAAATTCCGTTAAATTTTTTGAAATCATATGAAATTTCTTGAAATCTTTGACATATCTTGAAAATTCATTAAAACCTCTTTAAAATCTGAAAATCGTTCCGAATCTCTTTAAATTCCTCAAAAAATATATTAAAATTAAAAAAAAAAATTAAAATTCCTTGAAATTCCTTAAAATCCCTGGTATTATTCGGACATCCTTTGAAATTACGTTAAAACTTTTGAAATTCCCTGAAAATTCATTAAAATTTCTAAAATCCGTAAAAATCTTTCTGAATCTCTTTGAATTCCATAAACATATATGAAAATCTTTAAAACAAAATTAAAAGTCCGTGAATTTCCTTAGAATCCTTGGTATTATTCAGAAATCCTTTAAAATTCCCTGAAAACTCATTAAAATTTTTGAAGCCCGTGAAAATCTTTCCGAATCTCTTTGAATTTCATAAAAATATATAAAAATATTTTTAAGAAAATCAAATTCTTCGACATTCCTTAAAATCCCTGATAATATTCGGAAATCCTTTAAAATTCCCTTAAATCTGTTAAAATTCCCTGAAAATTCATCGAAATCTTTAACATTTGTGGAAATCTTTCCGAATCTCTTCAAATTTCATAAAAAATACTCAAATCTTTTTTTAAATAGTTGTAATTCCTTAAAATCCCTGATGTTATTCGGAAATCCTTTAAAATTCCGTTAAATCTTTTGAAATTCCCTGAAAATTCATTAAAATTTTTCAAATCCGTGAAAATCTTTCCGAATCTCTTTGAATTCCATAAAAAGATATAAAAATCTTTAAAATAAAATTAAAATACCGTGAAATTCCTTAAAATCCTTGGTATTATTCGGAAATCCTTTTAAATTCCGTTAAATCTTTTGAAATTCGCTAAAAATTAATTAAAATCTTGGATATTCGTGAAAATCCGACCGAATCTCTTTTAATTCCTAAAAAAATATATTAAAATATTTTTTAAAATAATTCAAATTCTTCGACATTCCTCAAAATCCCTGATATTATTCGGAAATCTTTTAATATTCCGTTAAATCTGTTAAAATTCCCTGAAAATTCATTAAAATTTTTGAAATCCGTGAAAATATTTCCAAATCTCTTTGAATTCAATAAAAATATATATAAATCTTTTTAAAAAAGCCAATTCTTCGACATTCTTTAAAATCCCTGATATTATTCGGAAATCCTTTAAAATTCCGTTAAATCTTTTGAAATTCCCTGAAAATTCATTAAAATTTTTCAAATCCGTGAAAATCTTTCCGAATCTCTTTGAATTCCATAAAAATAAAAATAAATCTTTAAATCAAAATTAAAATAACGTGAAATTCCTAAAAATCCCTCGTATTGTTATGCCATCCTTTAAAATTCTGTTTAATCTTTTAAAATTCCCTGAAAATTTGATCAAACTTTTAAAGTTCGTGGAAATCTTTCCGAATCGCTTTAAATTTCATAAAAAATATTAAAATCTTTTTTTAAATAGTTGAAATTCCTTAAAATCCCTGATATTGTTGGGAAATCCTTTTAAATTCCGTTAAATCTTTTGAAATTCGCTGAAAATTCATTTAAATCTTTGATATTCGTGAAAATCCTTCCGAATCTCTTTTAATTCCTCAAAAAAAATATTAAAATATTTTCTTTTTAATTCAAATTTTTCTACATTCCTTAAAATCCCTGATATTATTCGGAAATCCTTTAAAATTCCGTTAAATCTGTTAAAATTCCCTGAAAATTCATCGAAATCTTTAGCATTTGTGGAAATCTTTCCGAATCTTTTCAAATTTCACAAAAAATATTAAAATCTTTTTTTAAATAGTTGAAATTCCTTGAAATTCTTTAAAATCCCTCATATTATTCGCAAATCCTTTAAAATTCCGTTAAATCTTTTGAAATTCCCTGAAAATTCATTACAATTTTTAAAATCCGTGAAAATATTTCCGAATCTCTTTGAATTCCATAAAAATATATAAAAATCTTTAAAACAAAATTAAAATACCGTGAAATTCCTTGAAATCCCTGGTCTTATTCGGAAATCCTTTAAAATTCCGTAAAATCTTTAAACATTTTTTAAATCCGTGAAAATCTTGCCGAATCTCTTTAAATTCATCAAAAAAATATATTGAAAGATTTAAAAAAAAGTTGAAATTCTTCGTCATTCCTTGAAATGCCTGATATTATTCAGAAAACCTTTAAAATTCCGTTAAATCTTTTGAAATACCCTGAAAATTCATTGAAATCTTTTAAATTCTTGGAAATCTTGCCAAATCTCTTCAAATTCCTGGAAAATATATTAAAATCCTTTAAAAAAATTAAAATGCCTTGAAATTCCTCAAAATCCCTGATATTATTCGGAAATCCTTTTAAATTCGGTTAAATCTTTTGAAATTCCCTGAAAATTCATCGAAATTTTTAAAATCCGTGAAAATCTTTCCGAATCTCTTTGAATTTCACAAAAAATATTAAAATAATTTTTTAAATTGTTGAAATTCCTTTAAATCCCTTATATTATTCGAAAATCCTTTAAAATTCCCTTAAATCTTTTGAAATTCCCTGAAAATTCATTAAAATTTTTTTAATTCGTGAAAATCTTTCCGAATCTCTTTGAATTCCATAAAAAGATATAAAAATTTTTAAAACAAAATTAAAATAGCGTGAAATTCCTTAAAATCCCTGATATTACTTATTCGGAAATCCTTTAAAATTCCGTTAAATCTTTTGAAATTGTTAAAATCCGTAAAAATCTTGACGAATCTCTTTAAATTTAATTTAAAAAATATATTGAAAGGTTTAAAAAAAAAATTAAAATTCTTTGACATTCCTTAAAATCCCTGATATTATTCGGAAATCCTTTAAAATTCCGTTAAATCTTTTGAAATTCCCTGAAAATTCATCGAAATTTTTAAAATCCGTGAAAATCTTTCCGAATCTCTTTGAATTCCATAAAAATAAAAATAAATCTTTAAATCAAAATTAAAATAACGTGAAATTCCTAAAAATCCCTGGTATTGTTATGCCATCCTTTAAAATTTTGTTTAATCTTTTGAAATTCCCTGAAAATTTGATCCAACTTTTAAAGCCCGTGGAAATCTTTCCGAATCTCTTTAAATTCTTCAAGAAATGTATTAAAATCTTTTTAAAAAGAAATTGAAATTCTTTAAAATCCCTGATATTGTTCGGAAATCCTTTAAAATTCCGTTAAATCTGTTAAAATTCCCTTAAAATTTATCGAAATCTTTAACATTTGTGGAAATCTTTCCGAATCTCTTTAAAATTCATAAAAAATATTAAAATCTTTTTTTAAATAGTTGAAATTCCTTGAAATTCCTTAAAATTCCTGATATTATTAAGAAACAATTAAATTCATTAAATGTAATTAATTATTACCCCACTCTAATTGAAAAGTGGATAAAAAGTGAAAAATTTCACAAAAAACCGCAAATTTCTAGCATTCTTCTAAGACAATATTGTTATAAATAATAATAAAGTATTTCAACAATTATTTCTGTAAATATAATATATTATTGTCTCTCTCTAACTGAAAAGTTGAAAATAAGTGGAAAAAATCGAAAAAAACAGCGACCTTTTAACTCAATTCCAACAATAAGAAAAAATGGCTATAAACAAAAAATTGTTCAAACAATTCATTTAAACATTAATTATTAATAAAAAGTAGTAGTTGATGTATTAGAAATAATTTTTATATAAAAAAATCAGTCAAACTAGGTTCCTTCCTTTTCACCCTTTTCCAAGCCTCTTCTCGTCTCGATTCTTGTCTTGAGTCTTGTCTAGAATCTCGTCTCCAGTCTTGCCTCGATTCTTGTATCGAGACTCGTCTCGGCTTTTGTCTTGATTCTCGTCTTGAATCTCGCCTCGATTCTTGTCTTGAATCTCGTCTCGAATCTCGTCTCGAGAAAACTCGCAAAACCGAATTTTTCAATCATGGGCTTTCTTTGGGATCAGATTTATGGAGCTGATATTTGAAAAAAAGTTGTGATTCATATTCTATGGCTAATCGTCTCGAAAAATCTTGAGTCTCAACTCGATTCACCTAATATTGACGATTCTGTATAAAATATACCAAATATATTTTTTTATGGGAAATAAGTCTCAAACTTCACGGGGCTTGCGGAATCTCTGAATATAATTTTTTTCTTCAACAAAAAAACAAATTTTCTGAGGATTCGAACAAATTTGGGGGATGCATGCAAATCTGAGAAAAAAAAAATTTGGACCACCCTATTTCACAACCGTTAACTCTCTTTTCTGTTAAAATACCCGATGGCAATTGAATACAATTTTATCGTTTCTCTTCGCGCAACTTTAAATCGTTTTGAGGGAAAAAAATTAATTAAAAAAAAATCCATACAGACATTCATCAATCAGTCAATCAATCAATCAATCAATACATTTATGTGTTTTGCATGTACAATCTGGCATGATTTTGAGCAGGGAGTGTGTCGTCCACAATGGCCGCAAATTGTGTGTCCTTAGTAGTTTGTTTTTGGTGAAAAAAAAATTCATATCTCATGCACATCCATTTTCTTATTTGTTACATATTTGATTTGGATTTAAAAGTCAGCGAAATTTTGCTGTAACTCGAACAAGACACTGTTACACCGGCATCTTAATGAACTGGAGCTCAGAACGTAACAAATTAGAAACAATTCACATGTAAGTCTGTCCTCACTTCCTGGTATCGAAATACGTCCTTCCGTTCACTGGTGTACATCATATTAAGCCGATAAGAAAGAGGGATCCGAAAATAAGCCGAAAATCCGCCCCTTTTTTTGCGCCCAACGTATTTTTTAAAGGAAAGAACACAAATTGAGGCAATAAAGCTCAAAATAATCGTCAATGCATGCTGTAAACGGGCTTGGAATTATTTTACCCTTTCAACCCCTTTTAAGACTGGAAAATTGAAAAACTACCCCTAATTGGGTTCTTGATCATGGAGAACTTTCCATCCCCTGATAGGGGTAGTTTTTTGGTTTTTAAGTTATAAATGGTGCTCAGTACGTAGAATTAACTTAAATAGAAATTCCTTAAAATTCATGCTATTATTGAGAAATCCTTTAAAATTCGGATAAATCTTTTAAAATTCCGTGAAAATTCACTCAAATCTTCAAAATCTTTGGAGATCTTTCCAAATATCTTGAAATTCCTCAAAATACATTAAAATCTTTTTTTTTTTAAATTCCTTGAAATCCATGCTATTATTCGGAAATCCTTTTATATTCGGTTAAATCTTTTGAAATTCCCTAAAAATTCATTGAAATCTTTAAAATTCTTGGAAATCTTTTTGAATCTCTCTGAATTCCTGAAAAATATATTTAAATCTTTTAAAAAAAAATTAAAGTTCCTCGAAATTACTTAAAATCCATGCTATTGTTGGGAAATCCTTTAAAATTTGGATAAATCTTTTGAAATTCCCTAAAAATTCATTGAAATCTTAAAAATTCTTGGAAATCTTGTTGAATCTCTCTGAATTTCTGAAAAATATATTTAAATCTTTTTAAAAAAAATTAAAGTTCCTCGAAATTCCTTAAAATCCATGCTATTATTGGGAAATCCTTTAAAATTCGGATAAATC
>CAKNXH010055957.1:10324-31656 GCA_932178445.1 Andricus quercusramuli | reverse complement strand
ATAATAAATTGTTTAAACAATTATTTTGTTAACTTAAATTAATTATTACTTCACTCCGAATGAAAAGTGGACAAAAAACCAGAAATTTAAAAAAAAACCGCATCTTTTCAGCATTATTCATATATAATATTATGAATAATTATAATAAATTGTTTAAACAATTATTTTGTTAACTTGAATTTATTATTACTTCACTCCGAATGAAAAGTGGACAAAAAACCAGAAATTTAACAAAAACCGCATCTTTCTAGCATTATTCAAATATAATATTATTTATAATTATAATAAATTGTTTAAACAATTACTATTGTTATCATTGATGAAATATCATTTCTCTATAATTGAAAATTGCACAACAAGTGGAAAATTTGTGAAAAAACTGCGTCTTTCTAACTACATTCTATGAGAAAATTGCTAAAAACAATAATAAATTGTTTAAACAATTCATTAAAATATATAATTTTCAGTATAAAGTCATATTTTATGTATTAGAAACAATTCGCATTAAAAAAACCGCAAGAAAATCATAATTAGCGCCAAAAACTCGCAAAACCCATTTTTTCACTTATGGGGTTTCCTTGGGACCCTATAAAACAGACTTATGGGGGTGATATTTGAAAAGTGATATTTTATTCGTATTCTATGGCTAATTGTGAAGAGAAATGTTGAGTTTCAACTCGATTGAGATAATATTGAGGATTCTGAATAAGATTTACAAAAACGTCTTTTTTTCTTATGGGAAATACATGTTAAACTTCATGGGGCTTGCGCCACCCCTAAATATCATTTTTTTTCAAAACAAAAAAAACGCATTTATTTTTGTGCGGATTCGAACAAATTTAGGGGGTGTCCCGATAAAAATTCGAAAAAAAAATTTTCCATTGCATTTTTGGACCACCCTACTGTGCACCCTGGTTAATAAAAGTTGATAATAAATGTGGCTTACTATTCCGAAAGAATATTATATTCCTGAAGAAAGGCAGCATATTCCTTACTAGTTTGAGACACATTAGGACGTTCAATCATTTTTATATTCAATTGTGATTCTGCGTTCGGATTTGCAGGCACGAGTTTTCTAAACGATCCTTGACTCTTTAAATGATCATCAACATCACCTTCACTCTGTTATTCCAAATTATCAAATTACGCACATATAATATTAAATGATAAAGACAAAAATAGATTCTTAGGGACCGTACTTAAATTATGTAACATCTGAAGGTGGGGGGGGAGGGGTCCGAGACATTTTCTTACGGTCGGGGGGAGGGGGTCCTTCACTCATGTACGTAATTTTTGCAATTTCGCAAAAAATTTGTCCTGAAGATAATCTTTTTAGTTATAAATTTTATTACTTGGTTGAAAATTTAACAATTTTCTTAAAAAGACTTCATTTTTTTTGCAAATTCAACTGCTTTGTTAAAAATTCGTCTTGTTGGGTTAAAAATTTAACTCTATTCGTATAATATTGCCCATTTGTTCAAAATTCATATTTTGTTGCTGTAAGTCAACTGAAAAAAAAATACTTTTCTTGAAAATTTGTCTTTTTAATTTAAAGGTTCATCTTTTTTTAGTAGAAATTATTGCATCTTTCTTGGACAAAAATGCAACTGCCTTGTTGAAAATTCAACTATTTCCTAGAAAATTTACTTTTTATTTTAAATTATTATTGTTCTGTAGAAAAATCTATTGAAATCCTTTTGGATGAAAATTCAACTCTTTTTCTGGAATTATGTCTTTTTGATTTAAAAATTCACCTCTTTCAGTAGAGTTTTCATTTTTCTTGGACAAAAATGCAACTGTTTGGTTGAAAATTTAACAATCTTGTTAAAAAGTCATACTTTTTGGTTAAAACTTCGACTATTTAGCAGAAAATTAACTTATAGTTTACAATTCTTATTTTGGTGTTGGAAAGTGAACTAGAATCTTTTTGGATGAAAATTTAACTTTTTTTTTAACTTTTTTTTTATTTCATCCGTTTTAAAAGAAATATTTCATCATTCTTGAACAAAAATACAATTGTTCGGTTGAAAATTTGTATTTCTGATTTCAAAATTCATCTGCTTTTGCTTTTGTTGAAAAGTCATATGTTTTGGTTGAAAATTCTGCTGTTTTGTTGAAAATTTAACTATTTTGTTAAAAAGTCATATTTTTGGTTGAAAATTCTACTATTTTGTTGAAAATTTACTTTTTGTTTCAAATTCATATTTTGGTGTTAAAAAATGAACTGGAAATTTTTCTGGGTGAAAGTTCAACTTTAAAGAAAAATTTGTCCTTTTTTTATTAACAATTTGTATGTTTTAGTACAAATTTAATCTTTCTTGGATAAAAATTCAACTATTTGGTAGAGAATTTAGGTATTTCGTTAAAAATGCATCCCTTTTGTTTTAAAAAATTCTTTTTTTTTATGAAAAATTCAATTTTGTTCGTAGAAAATTATTTTTTTGTTAAAAAATTCATATTTTCATCTTGAAAATTCAACTGGAATCTTTTCTGGATGAAAACTCAACTATTTTTTAAAAAATTTGCTTTCTTTTTAAATAAAAATTCATCTGTTTTAAGATAAATTATATATTTTTTGGATAAAAATGCAACTATTGTGTAGAGAATCCTTTTTGGTTAAAAATTCGTCTTTTTGGATTAAAAAATTCAATTTTTTTCGTAGAAACTTATTTCTTGGTTAAAAATTCATATTTTGATCCTGAAAAGTAAACTCAAATTTTTTTAACAGAAAATTCAACAATTTTTTTTTAATTTACCTCTTTGATTTATAAATTCATCCGCTTTGGTAGAAATTTATTTTTTTATGAAAATGCAAAGTTTTGTTTAAAAATTGTTCTTATTTGCTTGAGTATTGAACTATTTTATTTGAAAGATTTGATTGAATCACATTGTTAATAAGAGTTATCTTTATAGTTGAAAATTAATCTCTTTAGTTGAAAATTCGACTGTTTAGCAGCGTATTAACTTATAGTTTACAAATATTATATTGGTGTTGGGAAGTGAACTGGAATCTTTTTTGGATGAAAATTTAACTATTTTTTTGAAGTTTTTTTTTTTTATTTCATCCGTTTTAAAAGAAATATTTCATCTTTTCTGGAATAAAAATGCATCTGTATAGTTGAAAATTCAACTCTTCTTTGAAAATTTTTATTGATTTGATTTCAAAATTCATCTGCTTTTGCTTTTGTTGAAAAGCAGAAAAAGTCATACTTTTTGGTTGAAAATTCTGCTGTTTTGTTGAAAATTTAACTATTTTGTAGAAAATTTACTTTTTGGTTAAATTTAATACTTTGGTGTGCAAATATTTGATTGAAAATAAAACTATTTTGTTAAAAAGTCATACTTATGGTTGAAAATTCTACTATTTTGTTAAAAATTTAACTATTTTGTAGAAAATTTACTTCTTGTTCAAAATTCAATTTTTGGCCATAAAAAATGAACTGAGAGCTTTTCTGGATGGAAGCTCAAATTTTTAGAAAAATTGTCTTTTTTTTATTAGAAATTGACCTGTTTTAGTACAAATTTCATCTTTCTTGGATGAAAATTCCACTATTTCATAGAGAATTTAATTATTTCGTCAAAAATTCATCCCTTTTGGTTGAAAAAATTAGTCTTTTTGGATGAAAAATTCAATTTGGTTCGTAGAAAATTATTTTTTGTTAAAAAATTCATATTTTAATCTTGAAAAGTTAACTGTAATCTTTTCTGGATAAAAATTCAACTATTTTTTTAATTTACCTTTTTACAATTATTTTTACAATTATTATTTTGGTGTTGGAAAGTGAACTGGAATCTTTTTTGGATAAAAATTTAACTATTTTTTTGAAGTTTTTTTTTTATTTCATCCGTTTTAAAAGAAATATTTCATCTTTTTTTGAATACAAATACAACTGTTCGGTTAAAAATTCAACTCTTTTTTTAAAATTTGTCTTCCTGATTTCAAAATTTATCTTTTTTTGCTTTTGTTGAAAAGTCATACTTTTTGGTGGAAAATTCTGCTGTTTTGTTAAAAATTTAACTATTTGGTAGAAAATATACTTTTTGATTATATTTAATATTTTTGTGTGCAACTGTTTGGTGGAAAATAAAACTATTTTGTTGAAAAGTCATACTTTTGGTTGAAAATTCTACTATTTTGTTGAAAATTTAACTATTTCGTAGTAAATTTACTTTCTGTTTAAAATTCATATTTTGGTGTTAAAAAATGAACTGGAAGCTTTTCTGGATAAAAGTTAAACTTTAAAGAAAAATTTGTCCTTTTTTATTAACAATTTATGTGTTTTAGTACAAATTTAATATTTTTTGGATAAAAATTCAAATATTTGGTAGAGAATTATTTATTATTATTATTATATTTATTTATATATTATATATTTATTATTTATTTTTATTTTATTTATTTATTTTTTAAAGAAATTTTTAATTTTATTTTTATTATTTATTTTTATTTTTTTATTTATTATTTATTTATTGTATATTTATTATTATTATATTTTGTTAAAAATTCATCCCTTTTGGTTGAAGAAATTATTTTTTTAAATGAAAAATTCAATTTTGTTCGTAGAAACTTATTTCTTGGTTAAAAATTCATATTTCGATCGTGAAAAGTCAACTAAATTATTTTTTAACAGAAAATTCAACTATTTTTTTTTTAATTTACCTTTTTAATTTATAAATTCATCCGCTTTGGTAGAAATTTCTTTTTTTTTTATGAAAATGCAACTTTTTGGTTAAAAATGATTCTTCTTTGCTTGAGCATTCTACTATTTTATTTGAAAGATTTGATTGAATCAGTTTGTTGAGAAATAATTTTTCTTGAGAGTTATATTTTTAGCTGAAAATTCATCTCTTTGGTTGAAAGTTTAACCATTTTGTTGAAAATTATTATTTTTAAATTGAAAATTCAACTACTTAGGTAAAAGTTAAATCACATTGTTAAAAATTTATTTTTTTGATTGAAGGCTTATGTCTTTGGTTAAAAATTTAACTGTCTAGTGGAAAAGTCCTTTTTTTCATGGAAAAATAATTCTTTGCTGAACTCATATTTTTTGTTTGTAAATTCAATTTTTGTAGAGAAAATTTATCTTTTGGCTTGAAGGTTCAACAATTTAGGTAAAATTTTCTTTCTTGGTGAAAAAGCTTTATTTATTAAAAATTCACCTTTTCGTTTTAAAAAACCTTTCTTTTTGGTATAAATTTCATGTTTTTTGATTGAAATATAAACTATGACACTTTTTGTTGGAAATGTATATTTTTAGGTTGAAAATTCAACTATTATGTTGAAAATTTAAATTATTTTGTTGAAAATTCAAGTATTTTGTTAAACAGTCATATTTTGTAGTAGAAAAGACATTTTCTTGTTCAAAATAAATTGATAACAGGGTGCACAGTCTTCCCCTTTTTTTCTTAGTTTCCCCTTTTTTGGAAATTCCCCTTTTTACCACTATTCTCAAGAAACTTCCCCTTTTTGCCCTTTTCTCTTTAAATATACGATATTTGAAATTGTACCCATTATTCAATAATAATTAAAGCAATTATAGCACTTAAATAAATTATTTATGAATAAACAAGGTACAAGTTTCAAGTGCTGACCATTAAAAATAAGTATTCTTTAAAAAAATTTGAAGATTAAACATTTTAAAGCAAGTTGAAGATGTGAAAACCTTCCAAATTCATCAAATGCAATTTTAAATGTTCTAACTTGAGCAATTTTTAATTTTTTAAATCTTTACTTGAAAACTTAACTATTGTTGAAACTTTTCTTTTCGTTGAAAATTCATTTTTTCAAACTCACAATTGAACAATTCCATATGTGTTTCAAATTTCGTTCAAAAGTTAGATTTTTTGGCAGAAAATTGGTTAGAAATTTAACTATTTGTATGAAAATATATTTATTTTGTTGAAAAGCTGTCTTTTTGGTTGAAAATCAAACTACTTTGTTAAAAATTCATTGTTTTAAACTGAAAATTGCAATTTTTGATTGAAAATTATTTTTTGTATTGAAAGCTTATATTTTTGAATTCAAAATTCAACTGTATTAAGATAGTTCTTTTTTTGGCTAAAAAATTCAATAATTTTGTAGAAAATTGGTTTTTTCATTTGAAAATATTTTTTTGTCAATGAAAATGTAGCAATTCCATTTTTGGTTCAGAGTTGATCTCTTTTATTTTGGAAATTCAACTATTTGGTTGAAAATGTATGTAATTTGTTGAAAATTCGTCCTTTTTTTGTAGCAAATTAATCTTCTTGCTTTAAAATTCGACATTTGGAATGCAATTTTTTTTCTTTATTGACTATCTTTTTTGTTTTAAAACTCAACTCTTGTTGAAAATTCGTGTTTTCGGATTAAAGATTCTTTGTATCTAAAATTTGTATTTGTAAAATCTTTTTATTTGTATCTAAAATACTGTTTTATTCCGTTTATAAAAGATTCGATGTTTGGATTCGAACATTTTTGGAAACTAAAAATTACGCACAGAAAGAGTGGGGGGGGGATTTTGTTACGTGAGAGGGGGGGGGGGGTCAGAGAGGGCTTGTAAATTATAATTTAAATACGGCCCCTTACTGAAAACTATATGGAAAACTTCAAAAATTACACATCCATGAGATAACCTCACTTTTTAAAGAAATATAAAGTTATTAAAAAGCAACAGTTTATCGAGTATTTCCAGCAAATTTTGTGATATTATTAAATATACATGATATATTAAATGATTACCTTAGTCCCTGACATCGTAGAGAAAAATCCTCGTCCTTAATTCTTCTCAGGGAGAGTGGATAATCATTTTTTTTTTAGTTGCGATTCATAGTTGCGCTTTTCTTCTTAGGCTAATTTTAATAATAATATTTGTCAGCTCATTAGTTTCTAGATTGTCTGAAATTGTTGGAAGACTTTGAAATTAGATTTTTTCATTCACAAACAAAAGTGCTCTGGGGCCAGTGACATATATACAAATTGTCATTGACAGCATTGAGTTGACATTTGTAGGTTACGTCACAGTCGGTAATATCGAAAATTTGATTACCGACTGAATAATATAAAAAAATAATAATAAACATTAAAATAAAAGTTTCACCAGTTTTTTTTTTAAATAATATAAATCTAAATTTCCTTAGATTCTTCAGAAAATTAGAAAAATTGTTGAAAAATCTTTCAAAATGAAAAAAAATTGAATTAAAATCTTCCAGTTTTTTAAAAACTTTTTTTTTCAATTTTTAGGGAATGACTGAAGAATCCCGAACCGAAAAATAAAATTCCCGACAATTTAGGATATTAGGAAATTTTTTTATTCATGGCGAAAATTCCCGGACATTCCCTAATTATGAAATTCCATAATCTAAATTATTAAAGAATTGTTAAATAATAATAAAAAAAGAAATAAGAAATATATTTTTGATTCCGGAATTTTCAAATTCGGTATTCTGGAATTTAAAAATATCGGCAATTTTTCTCGGAAATTTTTCAGTCAACCTCTAAAAATGTCGAAAAAGAATCTGAAAAATTATTTTATTTTAACTATCTGAAACTTCTAAAATTCCTAAATATCTTTTCAACTGAAGCAACTTTTTTCGAAAAATTTGAACATTTTTTCAAAATTAGAAAAATTGCATTGAAATATTAAAGATTTTTTGTCTATATTTTTAGGAGACGACTAACAAATCCCGAAAAATAAAATATTCGAAATACAAAATTCCCAACCATTAAAAATTAACAAATTGCAAAATTCCCGAAATTGTAAAATTGCCAACACAGGAAAAATCTCTAATTATGAAATTTCCGAATTTAAATAATTGAAGAATTGTTAAATAATAAAATAGTAAATGAAACAAAATATTTTTATTTTTTTCGGGAATTTTGAAATTCAGTAATATTATAAACTGTCATTAATTTTATTATTCCAGAATTAAAAATGGTCGGAAAGTTGATAATTTCTGTAATTTTATATTCCTAATACTTTCTTTTTCGCAAATTTTACAGTTTCGAGAATTTTTCAGTCATCACCTAAAAATGTCGAGAAAAAAATCTAGAAAATTTGCAGGAATTCTTTTTATTTTATAGAATTTTACAAAATGTTAGGAAAAATTCCGAGTCACAGTTCAAAATATATTTACAACTTTCATAAATTTGGGGGAATTAAAAATTCCTAAATATCTTTGAAATTGAATCGAATTTTTCCTAAGACTTTAAGAATATTTTTAAATAAAAAAAAATTGCATTAAAATATTTCCAAATTTGTTTGAAGAAATTTTTAGAGTATGATTAACAAACATTGGAAAATAAAATATTCGAAATACAAAATTCCCAAGAATTAAAAATTTCCAAATTGCAAAATTCCCGAAAAAAATTGTCAAAATTGTAAAATTGCCAAGACAGGGAAAATCCCTGATTATAAAATTTCCGAATCTACATAATTAAAGAATTTTTAAATAATAAAATAATAAATGAAACAAATATTTTTATTTTTATAATATATAAGTGATATTATAAACTGTCATGTATTTTATTATTCCGGAATAAAAAATGGACGAAAAGTTGATAATTTCTGTAATTTTATATTACTAATGTTTTCTTTTTCACAAATTTTACAATTTCGAGAATTTTATTTTTTGGGAATTTTTCAATCATCACCTAAAAATGTCGAGAAAAAAAACCTAGAAAATTTTAAAAAATTTTTGTTATTTAATAGGATTTTACAAAATGTTAGGAAAAATTCCGAGTCACAGTTTAGGCGAATTGAAAATTCCTAAATATATTTTAAACTGAATTAAATTTTTCCTGAAACTTTAAAAAATATTTTAAAATTAAAAAAATTGCATTAAAATATTCAAAAATTTGTTGTTAGAAATTTTTAGGGTAAGACTATCGAATCCCGAAAGATAAAATATTCGAAATACAAAATTCCCAACAATTAAAAATTTCAAAATTCTCAAAATTTTAAAATTGCCGACATCGAAATTCCCTAATTATGAAATTTCCGAATCAAAATAATTAAAGAATTGTTAAATAATAAAATAATAAATAACACAAAATATATTTTTTTTCGCGAATTTTGAAATAAAGTTATATTATAAACTGTCATGAATTTAATTATTCCGGTATTAAAAATGGTCGCAAAGTTTATAATTTCTGTAATTTTATATTAAAAATACTTTCCTTTTCGAAAATTTTACAGTTTCGAGAATTTTATTTGTTAGAAATTTTTCAGTCATCCGCTAAAAATGTCGAAAAAAATTCAGGAAAATTTTAAGGATTTTTTTAGTTTATAGGATTTTACTGAATTCAAAAAAATCAATTCAATTTCGAAGATATTTAGGACTTTTATAAGTTTAAAAGCATTTTTAAAATATTTTATAAATTTTCGGAAATATTTTCAAGGCTTAACATACTTTTAAACTATCTAAAACTTTTGAAATTCCTAAATATCTTCTCAACTGAATCAATTTTTTTCTAAAATTTTGAAAAATTGCATTGGAATATTAAAGATTTTTTTCTATTTATTTTTAGGGGATGACTGAAAAAACCGAAAAATAAAATGCGCGACACTGACGAATTCAAGAAAAATAAAATATACGAAATTCCTACAATTTAAAATTTCCAAATTTTCCCAGAAATTATGAAATTACGGAATTTTATAATTATGAACTTCCCGAATATAAATAATTAATAAAGAAATGTTAAATAATAAAATAATGAATGAAATATTTTTGATTCAGGAATATTCAAATTGGGGAATATTATAAACTTTTTTTATTCACTTATTTTTTTTATTATTTATATTTTTTTTTTATTTTTTGAAATCTTTGCAAACTTTAAATTATTTGTTAATCTTTTCAAAATTTTTAAACGTTCAGAATATGTTTGAAGTCCAACTCGAATGTTTCCTAAACTTTTAAGAAAATACTGCAAAATAAAAAATTTTTGTAAATGTTTTGAAATCCTTTTAAATCATAACATTAATTTTTTATAATAAAAAATAATTAAAAATTTTCTCAGGAATGTTAATAAATTTGTTGTTATCTTGAAAACTTTCAATAAGTTTTTTTTAAAATACTGCAAAATTAAAAAAATTGACTTAAAATCTTCGATACTCTTTTTTGACAATTTTCGAAATCTTTTTAAATATTCTCCTCAAATTAATTTTTGAAAATAAAAAACCATTACAAATTTTCTTATTAATCTAAAAAAAAAAAAAATATTATCTTGAAACCTTATAAAATTCTTAAAAATCGTCTAAATGTTTTTTCGAAATCTTCCGAAATCTACATTTTGTGACAGATTCTTTGTAATCTTTTCAAGTTTTAAAATATTTTTGAATCTTTTCAAAACTTCTGAAACTTCTGAATATATTTTTAAATTATTCAAAATTTCCTTAAAATTTTTAAAAACTTCTGCCTTACAATCTTCCACATTCCTTTTCGACAATTTTGGAAATCTTTCGAAATGTTTCGAAATCATTTTTTTTAATCTTTAAAAAAAATTATTATTTTTGAAATTTATTTAAAACTTCCAAATATTTTTTAAAGTGATTCGATTTTTCCTACAAAAATTTTAAAAGTCTACAAAATTGAAAAAATTGCCTTGATATCTTCCAAAATGAAAAATAGTTTAAAATTTTTCTAGCAATCGTAAGAAAATTGTTTTATTCTCTTGAAACCTTTCAAAACTGTTAAAAAGCTTCTAAATTTTATTCATCTTTTCAAATTTTAAATTATTTTTGAAATTTATTCAAAATGTGTCTTAAAATTGTTGGAATTTTCCCTACAAATTTAATAAATCCTGGAAAATTAAAAAAGTTCCTTAAAAGCTTCCAGATTATTTCTTTATAGTTTTGGAAATTTTTTTAAATCATTTTTAACATTCTCTTCAAATTATTTTTTCAAAACAAAAAATCGTTTTAAATTTTCTTAGGAATCTTAATAAAATTTTTGTATTCTTTTGAAACCTTTCAAAATACTTAATTATCTTCTAAATTTGGTGTTTGAAATCTGCAAAAATCGACATTTGGTTTAAAATTTTTAGAAATCTTTTCAATTTTTCAGTTATTTATTAATCTTTTTGAAACTTCTAAATATTCATCAACATTTGTGTTTGATTTGAAATCTTTTAAAAATATTCTGTCAAAACTAATGTTTCAAAATAAAAATTAATTAAAAAATTTTCCCAGGAATCTTAAGAATTTTTTGATTATTATTTTTAAATGTTTTAATTTGTTTAGTTTTCAATATTTGATTTATAACTGTTGATTTTAAATTAAAAAATATTGAAAACTTATTTTTCTTGATTAAAAATTTTCAAACTGAATGGGTTAAAAATTGAATATTTTAGACTGAAATAACATTTGAATAGGTTTTGGAATTGAATAAAAGCGATAAATTATGAATCTATTAATTTGCAACTATTTAAAAATGAAAATAGTTTATAAAGTAATTTTTAACATAAAAATTTTTTAATTGTTTAATTTTGAACAGATCATGAATTAATTTATATTTACAGTTGATCAACTTAAACAGTTTTTTGTGAACAAATTTCAAAATATTAATTTTTAATTGTTTAGGCCTTCAAAACTGCATTTTAAAATTCTTTAACTTGAAAATGTACCCTTAAACATGAAGATCTAAAATGGAAAATTGTCATGGTAAAAGATTTTTGGAATTACACGTTGTAAATTAAATGATTTCATAATTTTAAATTGCATTAAATTCCCGGTCAAAAAAAAATTCACTACCATTTCCCGGTTTCCCGGTCCAGCGGGCGCCATAAAACTAAAAAAAGAAAATCTGGGACAGATAAAAGATCCTGATAATAAAACGCAATTCTGAAATTTATCCTGTATATTGCATATAGCGATTGATCGTTGATACAAATGTAGAGCTTCGACGATTTATTAAAAACAAAAACATCTATGCCTTAGATAATAAAGAACATGATTCCAAACTCCTAAAGTTTCAATTCTCTAACGTGAATAACTATATGAAGTTTCGTTCCTTTAAAATTCTCCTTTCATATTATTATATCCATAAATTGAAATACTGTTCAACTTTTTATAAAGTCTTCATTAATGGGTCTTCTTCGTTTGATATGATTTATAATAAAACTATCAACATGGTGCCCCTTTAGCCAAGATCTCCATCATTTAGGCCCAATCACTGATTCCAAATCACTGATGCCAAATTTGTGAAGTACTGTCTTTTTAAACTATTATATAATATACAAATGCCCAGGTGTTCCCAATAAACAGAGAAAGCAAAATGTCTAATTAAAAGTTAGCGATTCTATTTCAGCTTTGAAATACAATCCCTCGCAATCTGTTCGAAGAAGCTTTTCTTGAATTAAGAGTTCGGTCGGACAATTTTTATAGTTAGAACTTACACCCTAGATGGGACCTTGCGGTTTGGTTCTTACAGCACACCGAGGAATGAACAGAATTATATTCTAAACTGGACGCCTATACAATTTCTCGTGTGCAACAAACAACACAATTGATTAGTACTTAGCACAAGACACGAGCAACAACTAGATAATCGCCGCGATTTTCCTTAGCGGCTTCATACACATTTCACAAGACACGAAATTCGAGACATGAAAGTCATCCGGATTTGATCCCAAAATTAAATCAAAAAAGAAAACCCTAAATAGGCATTACAACGCATCACAATTCGCATATTAATATCCTTAGATTCTCGATAGTATAATTATAATCATAAAAAGTGATGACGATTTTCCATTCGGTTACTTTACTCAGTTCTGTAAACTGCACGTATTTTCCAATGGAAAAAAAAGAACTTTCTATACAACATTCATTCTTCAGCATTTACATAATATATGCTTTTCCAAAAGTCCACAGTTAAAAGAGGACAACTTTTTGCTTGCAGTATTCAGTGTAAATTATATGCATATATAATTATATATGTATATATAATATATATATTTATATATAATATATATATTTATTATTAGTGTTAACTGTCAACGCAGTAAGGGGCCTATATACAGACAAATAATGGCCTAACAAGAGCAAGAGTCTTTGCCTCCTTGTTGCTCACTATTCACTTGTAAGTTATTGCGCCCTGGCTGACTTGGATTGTGCTGCACTCCTGACTCGGCAGCATTCAAATCCAATCTGAAAACATTTTTATTATTTAGATTCAGATACGAGCTATATCAATATTGCAGGGATCACAGCGCAAAATGAGCTCAAAAAAGGGGAAATAGGGTAGCTTTCTCACGAAAAAGGGGAAAGTAGGGGACAGATTAAACATTTAGTTTCATATGTCGAAAAGAACAAACAATCTTTTTGTAAAACATGTTACATTTTTAATTAATTTTAAATTATTTTTCAATTATTTCTGCCATTAAAGATTTATTTTTAAAAATTGGATATACTTAGATAGTTGGAAATCCATCCAGAGATTTTTTTGGAAGACAGTTCAATTCTCAATAAAAACGGTGAATTTTAAATCCAAAAGGACGAATTTTCTGCCGAAATAGGCGTCTGTTCAACAAATTCAAATTTGCAACCAAAACTTTAACCAAAAATAGTTGAATTTTCAACAAGAAAATTGGAATGTTCGACAAAAAGACGAATTCTCAACGAAAAATTAAATATTTGGTATTTCAACAACAAAAAAACGAAATTTCTATAAAATAGTTAAATTTTCAACCAAAGACTTGAATTACAAAAAAATTCAACAAAATTGTTAAATTTTTAACCAAATAATTTAATTTTTAACTTTCAACAAAGAAAATTAATTTTCTACCAAAAAATGATAAATTTTCAACAAAATAAACCAATTTGCAAACAAGTAATAATATAGATTTTCAACTGAATAGTTGACTTTTCTATTAAAGACGATAAATTTCCATCAAAAAATGGAATAGTTAAATTTTCAGTTAAAAAATTAATTTTCGTAGAAAAAAAAGGATTTTCAACAAAATAGTTAAGTCTTCAACCAATGTAATAAATTTGAAGAAAAGTAGTTTAATTTTCAATCAAGTGGTTGAATTTTCAATGATCAAGATTTTAATTACTACCAAAAAATATAAATGTACTGAAAAAAATATGAATTTTCAACCAAAACTGGAATAGTTAAATTTTCAGCAAAAAAAAATAATTTTAATGCAAATAAATAATTTTTGACAGAATAGTTCAATTTTCAACAAATAAAACGAGTTTTTAACTAAGTAGTTCTACGTTCATCCAAAAGGTTAAATTTTAAACCAAAGGGTGAATTTTTAATGAAGAATTTAATAGTTGAATTTTCTAATAAAAACGATCAATTTTCAACCTAAAATCGAAAAGTTGAATTTTCAATTAAAAAAATTAATTATCATAAAAGATAAAGTTTTTTTTTACCAAATAGTTCAATTTTCAGCCAATAAGACGATTTTTTATTAAAGTTTTTTTAGATGTAAAGATGAAAAGGGATGTATTTACAACAACAAAAAAACGAATTTTCAATAAAATAGTTAAATTTTTAACCTTCAACCAAATAGTTTAACTTTTAACCTACAAAGATGAATTCTTAACCAAACCGACGAATTTTCAACAAAGAAAATTAATTTTCTACCAAAAAATGGCAAATTTTCAACAAATTAAACCAATTTGCAAACATATAATAACATAGATTTTCAACCGAATAGTTGAATTTTCTACTAAAGACGACAAATTTCGATCCAAAAATGGAATAGTTAAATTTTCAGTTAAAAAATTAATTTTCGTAGAAAAAAAAAGGATTTTCAACAAAATATTTAAGTCTTCAATCAATATAATAAATTTGAAGGAAATTAGTTTAATTTACAATCAAGTAGTTGAATTTTCTATTAGGAAGATTTTAATTTCTACCAAAAAATATAAATTTACTGAAAAAAATATGAATTATCAAACAAATAGTTTTAAAAAATAGTAACAAAAGAAAGAAATTTTCAACTAAAGTGATACATTTTTAATTAGAATGATGAATCTTCAACTGAGAAAGACGAAATTTTAACTGAAAAAAAAAGAATTTTTAGCAAAAGGGTTCAACTGCCAACCAAGTAGTTTTATTTTCAATAAAAAAATGAATTTTCAAACCAGAAGATTAATTTTCTACTAAAAAGATGATTTTTGAAAAATAACATGAATTTTCAAACGAAATAGTTGAATTTTTAACTACGAAAAACAAATTTCCAAACATATAGTTGAATTTTAAGCCAAAAAGATAAATTCTTAACTAAAACTATGAATCTTTAACTGAGATAGTTGAATTTTCAACCAAAACGAGAATTTCCAACAACAATAAATGAATTTTATACTATGAAAATTATTTTCTACCAAAAAAAAAGACAAATTTTCAACAAAATGCATCAATTTTTATCTGAGGAAGATAAATTGGCAAACAACAATTTAATAGTTAAATATTTAACGAAAAAAAACTACTATTCAAAAAAATAGTATCATTTAAACGAGGCGATAAACAAGGTGATTTAAACAAGGAATAGTTGAATTTTTAACCAGAAAGATGAATTTATAACCAAGAAGATTAATTTCTACCAAAAAGACGAATTTTCGACTAAAAAATAAAATTTTTCAACCGAAAATTGAATAGTTACATTTTCAGTTTAAAATTAAGTTTTAAGAAACAAATACAAATTTCAACAAAATAGTTACAGTTTCAACTAGAATAGATAAACTTTTAGTAAAAAAATTAATTTTCAGCAAAAAAAAAACAATTTTTCCAAAAAATCGCTCATTTTTCAACCAAAGTTTTCAATTAAAATGATGAATCTTAAAAAAAAATATATAATTTTTACCAAAAGAGTTTAACTTTCAACCAAGTAATTAAATTTTCATTCTCAAAAAAATAAATTATGGAAGAAAGATGTAGTAGATGATATTTCAACTAAAAAATATTTTAATTTTCAATCAAAAATATTTGAATGAATCCAAAAATACGATTCTTCAAAATGAGTTGAATTTTCAACTAAGAAAGATTTTTCAGCCAAGAGAGATAAAAAATCACAAACAAACTGTTGAATTTCAAGCAAAAAGATGAATTTTTGAACAAGAATATAAATTTTCTATAAGAAAACGAATTTTCAATAAAATACATGAATTTTGAACCAGATACTTGAATTATTAACTAATAACGATAAATTTTCAACCAAAACTAGAATAGTTAAATTTTCAGTTAAAAACCTTAACTTCAAAGAAAAAAAAAGAACGAAAAATTAAATAGTTTGTATTTCATTAACAAGAAAAAAAACGAATTTTCAATCAAGAGTTGAATAAAAAAAAAAATTTCAACAAAGTAGTTAAATTTTTAACCAAATAGTTTTACTTTTAACCTACAAAGATGAATTCTTATCCAAAACGACAATTTTCAATAAAGAAAATTAATTTTCTACCCAAAAATGACCAAATTTCAACAAAATAAACCAATTTGAAAACAAATAGTAACATAGATTTTCAACCGAATAGTTGAATTTCCTACTAAAGACGATAAATTTCCATCCAAAAATAGAACTTAAATTTTCAGTTAAAAAAAATTAATTTTCGTAGAAAAAAAAAGGATTTTCAACAAAATAGTTAAGTCGACCATCAATATAATAAATTTGAAGAAAAGTAGTTTAATTTTCAATCAATTAGTTGAATTTTCAATTAGGAAGATTTTTGATTTCTATGAAAAAGATAAATTTACTGAAAAAATATGAATTTTCAACTAAAACTGGAAAAGATAAATTTTTAGCAAAAAAAAAATAATTTTAATGCAAACAAAATCTATTTTAACAGAATAGTTTAATTTTCAACGAATAAAATGAGTTTTTAACAAAGTAGTTCTACGTTCAAACAAAAGGTAGAATTTTAAACCAAAAAAGATGAATTTTTAATAAAAAGTTCAATAGTTGAATTTTCGACTAAAAACGATCAATTTTCAACCTAAAATGGAATAGTTGAATTTTCAATTCAAAAAATTAATTTTCATACAAAAATTAAGTTTTTTCAAAAAATAGTTCAATTTTCAGCCAATAAGACGATTTTTTATTAAAGTTTTTTTAGATTCAAACCAATTGAATTTTTAATAAAGAAAATAAATTTTCTAATAAAAAAGAGATGAATTTACAACGACAAAAAAACGAATTTTTAATAAAATAGTTAAATTTTTAACCTTTAACCAAATAGTTTAACTTTTAACATACAAAGATGAATTCTTAACCAAAACGACGAATTTTCTACAAAGAAAATTAATTTTCTACCAAAAAAGACAAATTTTCAACAAAATACACCAATTTACAGACAAATAATTTAATTTTCAACTAAAAATGATTAATTTTCAGTAAAATAGATTTGAACTAAATAGCTGAATTTTGAAGCGAAAAGAGGAATTTTCAACTAAAATGATGAATCTGCCATTCTGCAACCAAAGAATGAATGCTTCATAAATTAGGTCAACTTTTAACATACAAAAAACAAATTTTCTACAAAACAGTTGAATTTTCAATCCGAAATTATTAATTTTCTACCAAAGAGACGAATTTTCTAATAAAAAAGACGAATTTTCCACAAATAAAGATTTTTCAGCCAAGAATTAAGAATTAATTTTCAACAAAAAAGTTAATTTTTAACGAAAAAATTGCAGTTTTAATCAAAAGAGAGAAAATTTCCACCAACAGGATTAGTTTTCTACCAATGAAGACCAATTTTTTACTTGAAAAAAAAAGATTAAATTTCAGCAAAAGAAAAAGGGAAAGTTACATTTGTAGGTTAACAAATTCATTTTAAATTAAAAAAAAAAGAATTTTCATCAAAATATTAAAATTTGCAATCAAAGAGATCAACCCTCAAACAAATAAATTTTTAACAAAGTAGTTCAAGTTTTAACCAAGTGATTGAATTTTCAATTTAAAAAATATCAATTTTCAGCAAAAAATAGTTACGTTTTTAGTTGAAAAATTATTTTTCGACCAAAAAAGGCATTTTCTACCAAAAATATGAATTTGCTACTAAAAAATATGAATTCTCAACGTAATAGTAGATATTTCAAATAAAAAATATGACTTTTCAATAAAAATGGTTGAATTTGCAACCAAATAATAAAATTCTGGACTACAATTATAGTCGTCAGGATGAAGCAACTGTAAGAAAAGAAATAAAAATACAAGGCAAATAAATTACTAACTAAAATAATGACTAGTCCCAAACTTAATTTTCTAAATTCTCTAACTTTGCCCCGACCAATTTTTTACTTGCTCTAACAATTAATATTCAAATACCATTTCGATTGTAGTTTCGTGATTTTCACCGAGATCAAATAAACGGCCTATTGTTAAAAAGTTTTTTTTTTCGTTCAGAAGAGAAAAAGATTAAAAAACTATTTTTTCTTTAAAAGAACAAAAATTCCAGAACCATGGGCAAAATTCAAGGATTATTCTAGGTTTTTTCCAGGTAAAAACGAATTCCAGGACTTTTCCAGGTTTACAAGGATTTCCAGGACACTAGACACTCTGGTTAAATACAAAATTTTGATATGTTTAAAATCGTTCTCATAAATATTTCTCTCCAAGATGTGTCATTTCATCTTTACTATAACTTTTTTTTTTCAGAAAAAAACCGAATCATTTTAATAGACACTTAGAAGGTGTCAAAGTTTTCCAAATATTAAAAATTCAATTAAAATCTAAAGATTTAAAAAAAAATAGAAACTTTTTCAGAATTTTGAAAGGTTTCAAGAAAAAAAATTGTTTTGAGATTTCAGGGAAAATATAAATTAATTTTTAACTTTTAAAATAAATTTTAAGAGAAAATTGAAAAAGATTTCAAAATGTTTCCAATAATTTCCTACGGCCTCGGAAAAGAAAATAGAATATGAAAAAAAAAATTCAAGTTGGAGTAAGTTTATGCAGGATTCTAAAAAAAATTAAGAAAAATTTAAAATTAAAAAAAATACATATTTTTTTATGTTTTAGAAGTTTTGAACAGATTTTATAACTTTTAAAGATTGCAGAAAGTGTTTAAAAAATGTAGATTATTAAAGATTTCGAAAAAAAGCTTTTCAAGATTTTTGATATGTAGGTTTCAAGAGACAAAAAAATATATCTTAAGATACCTAAGAAAATTTCAAATGATTTTTTATTTTGAAAAATAAATTTTTGAGATAAAATTGAAAAAGATTCCGAAACATTTTAAATGATTTGCTACAATTTCGAAAAAGAATATAAAGGATTAAACAAAATTTAAGCTAGAATAAGTTTTAAGAAATGAAGATTTTTCAATTTTTTTAAGTTAATTTCAAGAGAATATTTTTTAAAATATTTCAAAACATTTCAAATCATGTACCAAAGTTTCGGAGAGTAGTTTAAAAGATTTTAAGCCAATCTTTTTAATTTTGCAGGATAACAAAAAATTTCAGGAAAAATTCGAATCATTTCAAAAGATACTTAGAAGGTATGCAAGTTTTGAAAATATTCAAAAATATTTGAAATGTGAAGATTTCAAACAATTTTAAACAAAACGTAGATTTTTGAAGATTAAAAAAAAGTTTTTAAAAGAATTTTGGAAGATTTTTTTTTGAATGTCAGGAAAAACTTGAATAATTTTAAAAGATACTTAATATATGTAGAAGTTTTGAAAAATATTCAAAAATAATTTAAAATTGAAATATTTCAAAAAAATTAAAACAAAATGTAGATTCTTAAATGTATTGAAAAAAATATTGAAACTTTTTAAGAATTTTGAAAGATTTCAAGAGAACAAAATTGTTTTAAGATTTCTGGGAAAATATAAAATGATTTTCTCTTCTGAACATAAATGTTACGAGAAGATTGAAAAACAATTCGAAACATTTATGAAATTTGAAAGATTTAAAGAGAATGTAAACATTTTCTGAAGATTCCTAGCAAAATTTAAAAATTATTTCTTTTATAAAATTAATTTTAAGAAAATATTTTTTTTCCAAGATTTAAAAACATTTGAAATGGTTTCTTAAAATTTCGTCGAGAAGTGGAGAAGATTTTAGGCCCATTTTCATAATTCAGCAGTTTTTTCTTTTAATAATAGGAAAAACTCTAATTATTTTAAAAAATATTCCGAAGGTTTAGAAGTTTATACAGGATTCTAAAAAAAATAAGAAAAAATGTCGAAAAGAACAAACAATTTTTTAAATGAAATTTTATACTTTTAAATAATTTTCAATGATTTTTCAATGATTTATGTCATTAAAGAATTTTTTTTAAATTTATTATACTCAGGTTGTTAGAAATCCATTCATAGTGATATAAAAAAGTCCGAGAAAAAAATAAAATTAGTTAAGACACAATTTTGGTATGTTTAAAATCGTTCTCATAAATATTTCTTTCCAAGATTTGTCATTTTTTCCTTACTATAATTAATATTTTCAATGTAAATTTAAAACTAAACTCTTCAGTAGAGCGAAGTAAAAATGCAAAAAATTAATCGAATCGTTTGAGCTGAAGGATAACAATTTGTGGGTCGACATTCAAAACAAGTGAAGAAAAAATTTGAATTCGGTTAATATCTTCTGTTCCCTTTGTTAAATTTACAATTAAATTTTTTTGTAAGTAAAAAAAAATTTTGCTTTGTTTAAAATTTTTTGAAAAAATACAAAAACGTGTTTTTTGGATTGATTCGAACCTGAAATTGAGTCAGCCTGAACCAAAGAAACATGCTACTATTTTTTATTCATGGGACAAATTTATTTTCGTGGTGTTTATAACGTTCCAAAATCGCAAAAAAGATATGAAATCCCAAAAATCCTAACATGTTTTCGCACATTTTAAACAAAAATTGTAACTGAGCAAGAAATTTATTTTTAAATTCCGCAATTTGAAATTTTCAACAATGAAAATAATTTTTGAACAAAATATTTGAATTGTTGAATTAAGAACATCAGTTTGTAACCAAAAATCGAATAGTTATATTTTCGTTTCAAAAAATTAATTTTCAATTGAAAAAACTGAATTTTCTCCGAAATTGTTGAATTTTGAAGCCTGAAAGAAGAATTTTCTACAATGCAGTTGATTATTCAACACGAAAATATGAATTTTTAATTAAAAATTTAATTTTTAAACAAACATTGAAATTTACAGTGAAAAAACCTGGTTCTTAACAGACAAAAAAACTTTAGCTAAAATGATGAATTTTTAACAAAGTCGGTCAAAATTCGACTAATTAATTGAATTCTCTACCAAACTATTGAATTTTCCAGAGAAAATTCAAATTTTTCTACAAAACAGTTGAATCTTTAATCCGAAAACACGAATTTTCAACAAGAGTTGAGTTTTCAAACAAAAAAGATTGTTTAGTTAATAAAGAAAAAAATTGCATTCCAAATGTCGA
>CAKNXH010055955.1:0-11363 GCA_932178445.1 Andricus quercusramuli | reverse complement strand
ACTTCAACCAAAAAAAAAGAAACAACCGAATTTTCAATAAGAGTTGAATTTTCAACTAAGAAAGATTTTGCAGTCAAGAGAAAAAAAAAATTGAAGCAAATTATCAAATTTAAAAAAAAAAAGATGGATTTATTTTCTACTAAAAATGGACGAATTTTCAACAAAATACATGAATTTTCCACCAAAAAAAAAAAAATTATCAACGAAAAAAGTAAAAATTGATATTTCAGAAAAACAAGATTTTAATGTTCAATAAAAAATGGTTGAATAAAGCTAGTTTTATAAATAAAAAACATTGCTTCTCCGTTTTATGTTACAACGTAAAAAAAATTATTATAAATATAAATTATTATAAAAAATTATTTTTTATAATTATTTTCAACAAAAAAAAAATTTATAATTTAAGAAGATTAAAAAATTTGATTTACCACCTGGCAAAATAATGCGTGTATTTTCTGAAAAAAATTTCTTCTCTCGATCTCTCCAGTAGCTTAATGGGAAAGCACGTGACCGGCAATCGGAAGTTCTGTGGTTCGATTCCCAGCGGAGCGAAAGGAAAAGATCTTTTTTCAGAAAAAAAAGTTGAAATAATTTTTAATTCATATCCCCGTCAAGTCTGAAAAGACGTTTAAATTTCTTTTATTCTCCAATGATAATACAGATTCCTTGAAAAAATTCTCTGACTTGAAAAAACCCCAAAAAATTACCCCTCTTCAAAAATCACTGATTTTTTTTCCATCGATGGGCTAGTTATTTTCAATTCCAATTTCCCTAATAATATGTGCTTAGAATTAAACGGTGTTTAACTTTTATAATCTGATGTTTTCATCGATCGTTAAAACGCGAACGCTGGCGTGCTGTGCGGTTGTTAGGGGTGTTTATCAGGGTCGCCAGATTTGTGTCAAGAACTTCTCTCATTCGTTCATAAAATACTTTATGAAAGTCGAGGACTGAAAAGTCACAAACTAAATTATTTAAAAATTGAAAAAAAATTTTAATTAAATAATTTATCTAATTATGCAGAATAATTATATTTAATTTTCTTATGCTAAATAATAGTGTCGATTGCTCGTCTAATATTAAAAAAAAAAAAAAAAAATCTACCTGAGACCGGAATCGAACCTAGAATGCCACTACCCATGAGTGGTGCCGTTACCCTCAACGTCCCAGTGCACAGTGGCAAAACAAAGACTTTTTTGGATCAAAATAACGTACAGCCCACAAATATTGACCGATTTGGACCAAAAAAAATTTGACAAGAAGCTGATAAGATTCCTAAGAGAGTTGTCGAACCTGATTTTTAAATTAGGCTTTCAATTTTTTTATAAATAAACAAATATGAAGAAAAAATTGCGATTTGTTCTATTTGACGTCCCCAGTGCTCGTCAATAACAGGAAAATTATAGAAGTTGTATAAGTTTCATAGAGTAACATTCGTTAAAGATGTCCCAAAGTTATGTTATAAACAGAGAAATGTTTATAAACAAATTATTTTGAAAGAATTTTTTCCACTGTTATCCAAGATTTTTCGTTTTTTAAAGTTATACTGGAAGAAATGTGGGTGAAAACAACACAATGATGAAGAAATTTATTTTCGATATTATTATTATTATTGTTACTATTATAAACAAATTTAATAAACAAATGCATTATTCAGACATTTTTTGCAAAAAACTCGTTTTTTTCGATTGTCAATTTTTTGAATGAGGAATTTTATTATAATTTCAGCAAAATTCATAATTTGTTAATGAATCTTATGATTTTTTAAACAAATGCATTATTCGTGTATTTGTCGGCAGAAAAATTTGTTTTTTTCAATGCCAGTTCTTTCAGTTGGGAACTTCATGACAATTTCAACAACATTCATAATTAGTTTATACGTTTAATGATTTTGTTGAACAAATTTAATAAAAAAATGCATAAATCTGACTTTTTTCGACAAAAAAAATTCGTTTTTATCGATTGTCAATTTTTTAAATTAGGAAATTCTTGATAATTTCAGCAAATCTCATAATTTTTTTATCAATTTTATAATTTTTTTTAAACAAATTCAATAAACAAATTTATTACTCGGGCACTCAGTCGACAACTGCCCGAATGATGCATTTGTTTATAAAATGTTTTAGAAAAAATCATAAGATTTATCAACAAACTGTGTATTTTGCTGAAATGATTATAACGTTCCTGATTTTTAAAATTGATATCGAAAAAAAACGAATTCTTCTGCCGAAAAATGCCTGATTAATGCATTTATTTATTGAATTTGTTTATAATATTAACAATAATAATCTCAAGAAGAAATTTCTTTATCATTATGTTTTTATCCGAATTTCTTGCGATATAATTTGAAGAAACGTAAAATTATGGAAAATCATGGAAAACATATTTTCAATAAACAATTTGTTTATAATTTTTTTTCATTATATAATATTAAAACATATTTACTAATGTTACTCTATGAAACCTAGTGGCTTTCAACAATTTTTCTGTTACTGACGAGCACCAGGAACGTCAAATAGTAAAAAATTGTGATTTTTTTGTTATATTTGTCTATTTATAAAAAAATTAAAAGACCAATTTGAAAATCAGGCTTGATATCCCTCTTAGAAATATTATTAGCTTTCAAAAAAATTTTTTTTTGTCCAAATCGGTCAATATTTGTGGGCTGCACGTTATTTTGAACCAAAAAAAAAACTTTTTTCCCACTGTGCGTCGCTGAGTGAGCGCGAGACGAGGTGTCTGACCCAAGCCAGCAGGTACCACTCATTAAGGTACCACTCATGGATAGTGGAGTTTGTGGTTCAAATCCGGGCTGAGGTAGATTTTTTCTCGTTTCTCCAAATATCAGAGCAGTAATCGACACTATTTAATATTTGATTTTTAAATTTATTAATACCCTTGTCAACAAAATAACATCATCTTTGGAATATAAATTAAGTTTTTTTTCCTTTTTAAAAGGAAAATTACGTGACTTTTCCAAGAATGTTACAGCAAATAAGTCAGGAAAACCTGAACTAATTAAAATTCTTAGTCAAAAAAATAATTTTATTTTTTCCAAGAATATTAATTTTCTACCAAGAAAGACGAATTTACAAAAAAATACATTTTTAATCACATTGTTGAATTTACCTAAAAACGATCAATTCAGCCAATGATAAAATATTTAAATTTTCAATTCGAATAATTAATTTAAATCTAAAAAAATTCTAATTTACAACAAAAAACATAAATTTTAAACCAAATTGTTGAATTTTCACCTAAAAATGATTATTTTGACAAAGTTGATTTTCAAACAAAAATAGAATTTTTAAACAAAGGGATGAACCTTCATCTGATAGAATTATTTTTAAATAAGGAAATTAACTTATCAATAAATTAGTTAAATTTTCGTTTCAAAAGAATAATTGTCTTCAAAAAAAGACAAATTTACAAAAAAATATTGAAATTTCCAACAAAACTGTTGAATTTTGGACTACAAACGATCAATTTTCAGCCAAAAATTGAATATTTAAATTCCAAATTTCGAAAATTAATTTTAAACAAAGAAGAAACGAATAAATTTTTAACAAAAAATGAAACAGTTAAATTTTTAGTTACAAAAATTAATTTAAAAAAGTTCATCAACAAAATAGGTTAATTTACAATTAAAGAAATGAAAGCCTAATGAATCATTACCTTAAAAATGCATTTTTAACCATACTTGTGAATTTTCAACCAAAAAGATGAATTTTTAATCAAGAAAATTAATTTTCTACCCTAAAATACGAATTTTCAAAAAGAGAATATTCAAATTTTCTGTTAAAAAAATTAATTTCCAACTCCCAAAAAAAATACGAAATTTCCAACCAAAGAGAGCTTCAACTAATAACATTAATTTTTAATAAAGTAGTTTAAATTTCAACCAAACGGTTGAATTTTCGATCAAGGAAATTAATTTTTTACCAAAAAATACAATTTTACCAAAAATACATCAATTTTCAACCAAATTGTTGAATTTTATACTGAAAACGCTCAATTTTGAAGCAAAAAAAGAATTTTCAACCAAATATTACATCTTCACTGATAAAAAAATTTTTAAACAATATGATTCAACTTTCAACTAATTAGTTGAATTTTTAATTGAGAATTTACCAAAAAGAAAAGAAAATTTACCAAAAAGACGAATTTACAAAAAAAAATTTCATCAAAATAAATTTTGGTCTAAAACCGATTTGATTCTCACCAGCAATAAAATATTTAAACTCTTATTTATAAACATTAATTTGGAACAAAAAAAAGAATTATCAACAGAACAGTTTAATTTTCAACGAAAGAGATGGATCTTTGCTTATTTTTAATTAATTTTTTTAAATTTATATTTTTTAAATAAATAAATATAATAAAATAAATATTGAAAATTCCAAACAATATTGAAAAAGTAAAAAAAAACTTTTCTAGATCTTTAAAATCGAATCGTTCCATATTTTAGTTAAATCCGAAAATATCTGCGAGGCTAGAAGCTGCTTTTAAATAAGATTTCCTCTAATTATAGTTCCTTATTCATCCCGTTTTTCTTGATCAGAATCTAATAACAAAATTCGATTGCTCACATAAATAATTAAATTACAAGAGTTTTTTTAAACTGAGTTTTCAATAAATTAAATCTTCCGAGTAGAAAGTTTTATATTCTGATTATCTAGAAGTACTCAGAAACCTGAATTTTCACTCAAGGTTCGATGAGAAGAAAAGTTTAAGAAGCAGTTTATTAATATTGAGAGACTGCAGAGCACAAAATGCTTTCATAAAAGGGAAATAGGGTAATTTCCCATGAAAATTGTTTTCAAGATAAAAAATTGAGTGTTTTAGAAAAATGGTTCTTAATTCTGAAAATATGAATTTTCAATTAAATAGTATTAACAATTAAATAGCTGAACTTTTGAGCAAAAAAAAAAAAATTCGACAAAGGAGTTAAATTGTTAACCATATAGTTGAATTTTGAACCAAAAAAATGAATTTTCAACACAAGGGATACATTTTTTAAACAGAAAATAATAAATGTCTACCAGAGAAATGATTATTTTGAATTTTCAAACTTGAAACATCTCGAATTAAAAAATATCTTTTAAAATCATTGTACATTTTTTTATTAATTTTTCCAAATGAAAAATCTTTTTAAATTTTCCTAAGAATTTAAAGAAAAATGCTTTATTTTCTTGGAAGCTTTCAAAATTTTTAAAAAGCTTCTCTTTCCAAATTTTCATAAACCTCCATTTTATTAAAATAGTTTAAAAATCTTTTCAAGATTTAGATTATTTTTGACAGTTGAATTAAACCCAAAAAGATGAGTTTTCTGTCAAAAAGATTTATTTGTTTTCTGAAAAATATAAATTTTTTGAAAAAGATATACATAGAAAAAATACATGAATTTTTAACTAAATGCTTGATATCAAGTGAAAAAGATGCATTTTCAATAAAAAATGTAAAATTTAAATACTCAGTTTAAAAAAAAAAATAATTTTCAGTCAAAAAGATTCATTTGATTTCTAAAAAATATAAATTTGTCGAAAAAGAACAATTTTAAAAAGAAATACATGAATTTTCAACTAAATGCTTGAATTTTTAACTAAATTCTTCATCTATCAACTAAAAAGGACACACTTGTAATTAGAAACGTAAAATTTCAATTTTCGGTTTAAAAAAAAATAATTTTCTGCAAAAAATATTAATTTGGTTTTTAGCAAATCTAAATTTGTCAAAAAAGATAATATTTCAACAAAATACATCAATTTTAAACCAAAAAGTTCAATTTTCAACTGAAAATATCAATTTTGAAGTCAGCATTAAATACTTAAATTTTCGGTTAAACTAAATTATTTTTCAACAATATAGTTCAATTTTCAAAAAAGAAATAAATTCTTTGAACAGAAAATATTATGATAAATGTCTACCTTTTTAAATTAAATTTCTATCTTTGTGAATTTTTAAAATTAATTTTTCCGAATAAAAAATAATTTTAATTTCCCTAGGAATTTAAAGAAAAGTTGTTTATTTTCTTGGAAGCTTTCAAAATCTTTGAAAAGCTTATTTTTTTAAATCGTCAAAAACCTAAATTTAATTAATTTTTTTCAAATATTCTCAAGGTTTTTTTTTTTTTTTTAAATTCTATTTTATTGTTGACACCTGAATTGAACCAAAAGACGAATTTTCAACAAAAGAGTTGAATCATGAACCAAAAGCGATTAATTTTTAATCAAACAAAAAATTAATTTTCAGCCAAAAACATTCATTTGTTTTCTCAAAAATATAAATTTGCCAAAAAAGATACATTTTCAAAAAAAAAAACATGAATTTTCAACTAAATTCTTGATTAATTAACTAAAAAGGATGCATTTTCAATAAAAAAATGTAGAATTTGAATTTGCAGTTTGAAACAAAATATTTTCAATCAAAAAGATAATTGTTCAACAACAGAAAATAAAAATTGTTAACGGTATAGTTAAATTATGAACCAGTTTGTTGAATTTTTAACCAAGAATATATATCATTTTAGCTCAATCAATAAATTCAACAACCAAAACTGCTTTAGGTCAGTGCAAAAATGTTCTTGATCATTTATGTATTTTGTTATAAATATATATTTTTTGTTAAAAATTTATCGTTTTAGTAAAAGATACATCTCTGTGATTTTAAATTGAACTGTTGCGTTCAAAATTAGTTTTTTTATGATTCAAATCGATCTTTTAATTTTTTAATTTAAATATTCCATTACTGGCTGCAAGTTGATCGTCTTTGGTTAAAAATTCAACAGTTTTGTTCAAAATTTCAGGGTTTTTTTCTAAATTGGTCTTTTTTGGTAGAAAATTAATTTTCGTGATTGAAAATTCAACCGCTTGGTTGCAATTTGAATGACTTTGTTTAAAAATCATTTTATTAGTTGAACATTCATCTATTTGGTTGAAAATGTAATAATTGGTTGAAAACTCGACTTCTTGGTTAAAAATCAATTTTGTAGACTGCAGATTTAATTATTCTATTTTTTCTTGACAATTGATCATTTTTAGTTAAAAATTCAACTATTAAATTTTTTATGGAGATTTCATGTTTTTGGTTGAAAATTCCACAACTTGAATAATTCTTCTTAATGGAAAATTTTAATGTTATACTATTGGTTGGAAATTCATCGCTGAGTGAGCGCGAGCAGATGTCGCTGCATGAGCGCGAGAGCTGTCGCTGAGTGAGCGCGAGCAGCTGTCGCTGGGTGAGGGCGAGAAGCTTTCGCTGAGTGAGCGCGAGCGGCTGTCCCTGAGTGAGCGCGAGCAGCTGTCGCTGAGTGAGTGCGAGCAGCTGTCGCTGGGTGAGGGCGAGAAGCTTTCGCTGAGTGAGCGCGAGGAGCGGTCTTTTTAACTGTCATAGAGTAATAAATCGACTGCTCCTACTGAAATGGCAATTATCGGTAGTTGAAGCAGACTTTAGTTTATATGTTTTTGCACAAAAATTTTTTCACAAACAGATTATTTTTTGAAATAATATTTTCTACGATCACCAATAATTATACGTTTTTTAAATTACATTGCAAGAAATTTAAATGCAAACAATATTATAATGAAAAAATTTCTCTTGAGATTATAACTGTTTATATTATAAACAAATTCAATAAACAAATGCATCAATCAGGCATTTTTCGACAGAACAATTCCTTTTTTTCGATTTCAATTTTTGAAATTAGGAACCTAATGATAATTTCAGGAAAATTCATATTTTTTTAAATAAGTTTATAATTTTTTCGAACAAATTTAATGAACAAATGGATTATGCAGGCATTTGTCGACAGAAAAATTCGCTTTTTTCGATGTCCAACTTACAAAGACTGACATCGAGAAAAAAAAACAATTTCCCCTTTGACAGATGACCGAATAATGCATTTTTCAAATAAATTGGTTTTTAGAAATATATAAAACTTATCAACCAATTATGAATCTTGCTGAAATTATCATAAAGTTTCCAATCATAAAGACTGACATTGAAAGAAGACGAATTTTTCCGTCCAGAGATGCCGGAATAATGCATTTGTTTGTTAAATTTGCTTGAAAAAGCAACAAATTTATCAACTAATCATGAATGTTGCTGAAGTTATTATAAAGATTCCAATTAAAAAGCCTGACATCGAAAAAAAGAATATTTCCATCGAAAGATGGTTAGGGTCGGAGACAGCGCAGCGTCTCGCGCTCACTCAGCGACGAGAGGGGAAGTCGAGTGGAGAGGGTAAGTCGACAGGTAGACGGCGATCAAATGGAAATCCCCGCTATATAAGAAAGGAAACTATTTCAAGAGTAATTAACCCCGAAAAGTATAATCTCTATTGTCGATTTTTGAAATTAATTTCCTGATGAGTTCAATTAAACTTCTTTTAATTCGAAGTGATATATTGTTGGAATCGCCAGGATACGTAGATTTCAAATATAATATTTCTAAATTACTAATTACAAAATTCAGAATTTAAATGTTTTGCATTTTATGTCTCATTAGTACAAAGGACCCCCGTGCTGGCTAGGGTCGGAGACAGCGTCTTCCGCTCACTCAGCGACGTGAGGGGAAGTCGAGTGGAGAGGGTAACTCGACAGGTAGGCGGCGCTCGAATGGAAATCGCCGCTATTTCAATAGAGTAAAATATCTATTGTCGATTTTTGAAATTAATTTCCTTCTGAATTTATTTAAACTTCTTTTAATTGAAAGTGACATATAGTTGTAATCACCAAGAAACCTAGATTTCAAATATAAAATTCATACATTAATAATTGTGAAATTAAAAAAATTCATGTTTCGCATTTCATTCCTAATTAGCACAAAGGACCCCCCTGCTGGGTAGGGTCGGAGACAGCGTCTCGCGCTCACTCAGTGACGTGAGGGGAAGTCGAGTGGAGAGGGTATCTCGACAGGTAGACGGCGCTCAAATGGAAATCGCCGCTGTTTCAATACAGTAAAATCTCAATTGTCGATTTTTGGAATTAATTTTCTTCTGAATTCAATTAAACTTCTTTCAATTGAAAGTGACATATATTTCTAATCGCCAAGAAACGCAGATTTCGAATATAATATATCTGAATTACTAATTGCAAAATAAAAAAAAAATTATGTTTCGCATTTCATTACTCATTAGTACAAAGGCCCCCCTGCTGGGTAGGGTCGGAGACAGCGGCTCGCGCTCACTCACAGACGTGAGGGGAAGTCGAGTGGAGGGGGTAACTCGACAGGTAGACGGAGCTCGAATGGAAATCTCCACTATTTCAATAAAGTAAAATATCTATTGTCGATTTTCGATAAATAATTTCCTCCCGAATTCAATTAAACTCATTTTAATTGAAAGTGCCACATCCGTGAAATCGCCAAGAAACGTAGATTTCGGATATAATATGTCTAAATTACTAATTGCAGAATACAAAAATTTTTATGTTTTGCATTTCATTCCTCATGAGTAAAAAGGAACCCCCTGCTGGCTAGGGTCGGAGACAGCGGCTCGCGCTCACTCAGCGACGTGAGGGGAAGTCGAGTGGAGAGGGTAAGTCATGTGGAGAGGGTAACTCGACAGGTAGCCGGCGCTCAAATGGAAATCGCCGCTATTTCAATAGCATAAAATCTCTATTGTCGATTTTTGAAATTAATTTTTTCCTGAATTCAATTAAACTCACCTTTTATGTCGATCGACATAATATCGTCGCGAATGACGTCTCACACGAAGTCTTCGTTTCTCGCAATGTGCCAAAACGAGAGAATTTTCCTTGGAGTCTCGTCTTGAGTCTCGCCTCTCCTTGTCCCGAATTAGGGAATCCTTTTGAGACTCTCTCCTACTCTCTGCAGGGATCTCGTTGTCGTGGATTATCGACCTTAAGATCGTCCAGAGAAAAAATGACACAGTGAACATGTCCACTTTACCACTTTTTTTTAAGACTTCTCGACCCGAGTTTTACCAGGTTCGAGAGGTCAAAAATTTTTGACACTATTGACCTCGTTATCAAAATTTTTTTTTTCACTTTCACTGACACTGATTTGTTATCACCCTATCTAATTGTCACGTTTCATCACGTTTTAAGGATTTTGGTTTATAATTGCTGTGATTCAATTTGAGTAATTCCTTCATCGAATAAATCTTAGCAGTTTTATTTGGGAGATTGGAAGAAGTTGATGAATTAGACATCGCTACTGTTTTTAGCAACAAGTTCACCTAGATTTTAAAAAGCATTTTTTTTATAATTTCAAGATCAACTTTAATAAATAGGTCAATTTGTATAAAAAGTATCTTTTTATTTTTAAATAATTGTTCAAAATTGCAAAAACACGAAGAATTCCTTGACTCGAGACGAATTGATTGACCTATAATACTAATAGATTTTCATGAAAAATTAAGGAAGCGGTCACTTATAATATTTGAAGAATATATTTTCTTAAATTAAAACTATTTTCATTAACATAATTTGATGTTGATATAAGGATAAAGAAGACTCCTTGATTCGAGACGAATTGATTGACCTGATTTTATTTTTGTATTTTTATTTTGGGAAGGTAACTCCGACAGAGCGCACACTAATATTTTATTTTAAAAAAAAAATATTATCAATTATTAATAATTAAAAAAATCCCGAATGAGTCATTTATAAGGAAAAAAAATATTCATCAACTGAGCACCATATAATTATAAATAAAAACTAATTAGAAATAAATATATAAATTTTTGACCTAATAGTTGAATTTGAAACCACAACAAAATTACTTTTTAATCAAATAGTTGAATTTTCAACACAATAGTTCAATTTTTAAGATAAAAAGACAAATATTGAGAAAATAGTTGAATTTAAAAAAAAGTTGATTTTCAGGTAAGAAAGACAAATTTTCAACCAAAAAACGTGAATTTTCAACAAAAATTAATTTTCTATCCAGAAAGATGAATTTTCTACAAAACAGTTAAATTTTTAACCAAAAATGATGACAGTAACAAAATAGTTGAATGTTCAAAAAAATAATTAAATTGAACAGAAGTTTCTTTAATTTTGCCATTTTTTTTAATACTTCACTTTTCCATGACATTCAAAGAAAATGTCTTTAAATCGAAAAGAAAAAGAAAAAATTTAAATTAATTTTAAAATTCAATCAAAAAGTAAAAAAAAAGCTTCTTCAATTAAAAAATGGTAGTTTTTTCTAATGACAATTTTTCTAAAAGTCCAAAATGATTTTCTTCATGTTGAAGTTATTTTTTGGTAAATGAAAAAAATTATGTTGAAAAGACGTTTTCTCAATTTTTAATATATAAGTAAAATTGCTGAATTTCGAAACATAAAAAATAACTACACATTATTAATTTGGAAAAAATTGAATTATTTTTAAGAATATTT
>CAKNXH010055954.1:0-15490 GCA_932178445.1 Andricus quercusramuli | reverse complement strand
TCGGGAATTTTCCAATTCGGGTTTTTTATTTTTCGGCAATTTTATTAATCGCGAATTTTATTATTCGGAATTTTTATTTTTCGGCAATTTTATTATTCGCGAATTTTATTATTCGGGAATTTTCCAATTCGGGAATTTTATAATTCGGGTATTTTATTAATCGCGAATTTTATTATTCGCGAATTTTATTATTCGGGAATTTTCCAATTCGGGTTTTTTATTTCTCGGCAATTTTATTATTAGGGTATTTTCCAATTCGGGAATTTTATAATTCGGGTATTTTATTAATCGCGAATTTTATTATTCGGGAATTTTCCAATTCGGGTTTTTTATTTTTCGGCAATTTTATTATTCGCGAATTTTATTTTTCGGGAATTTTATAATTCGGGTATTTTATTATTCGGGAATTTTCCAATTCGGGTTTTTTATTTTTCGGCAATTTTATTATTCGGGAATTTTCCAATTCGGGATTTTTATTTTTCGGCAATTTTATTATTCGCGAATTTTATTATTCGGGTTTTTTATTTTTCGGCAATTTTATTATTGGAGAATTTTATTATTCGGGAATTTTCCAATTCGGGTTTTTTATTTTTCGGCAGTTTTATTATTCGGGAATTTTCCAATTCGGGTTTTTTATTTTTCGGCAATTTTATTATTCGCGAATTTCATTTTTCGGGAATTTTCCAATTCGGGAATTTTATAATTCGGGTATTTTATTATTTGGGAATTTTCCAATTCGGGTTTTTTATTTTTCGGCAATTTTATTATTCGGGAATTTTCCAATTCGGGATTTTTATTTTTCGGCAATTTTATTATTCGCGAATTTTATTATTCGGGAATTTTCCAATTCGGGTTTTTTATTTTTCGGCAGTTTTATTATTCGGGAATTTTCCAATTCGGTCATTTGGCAGTGTCGGGAATTTTATTTTTCGGGATTTTTCAGTCGTCCCGGCTTAAGTATACCCAATTTTTAAAAATAAATTACTCAATGGCAAAAATCATGAAAAAATTATTTTAAATTATTTTAAAATATAACATTTTTTACAAAAACTTTGCTTTTCTTTGATAAATGTAAAAATAAATGTTTAATCTCTCCCCTATTTGCCCCTTTTTTGTGAAAAAAATTACCCTATTTCTCTGTTTCTGAGCACTGTGATCCCTGTAAATGCCACGATTTAAAATTAAAATTCTGCCTAAATGATTTATTTAATTAAATTTTTTTTGACAGATGAAATCAAAGTTGAAGACTATTGCGCACAAAGCAATTTCGAAAAAGGTTGGAAAGCAAGGTCTCAAGGGTGAGGCGGATCGTTTCATCGGGAACAAAATGCCGAAGCATCTCTTCTCTGGTAAAAGAGGTGTTGGAAAAACTGATAGAAGATAAGAAACAATACAATTATGTATTTTTTTTTTTACAGTCTAGTGCATTCATTATATTTATGAATTGTTATTCTCGAAAGGTATTTCTATAATACCTTTGCATCTAGGAAAGTTGATTATTTCTTCAAATATATTACATACTATTTTTATTTGAAAGTCGATTTAAACTGTCGAACTTTTTTATTACTTAAGGTTTCGAAGGTTATTATAAAGAATGGCATATTTAAATTGTGTAAATAAATATGATGACATCTAGATATGGAACTTTTATTTATTATTTATTATCGTTTTTATTTTAGGACAGGGAGTTTCACAAAGAAATATAATTTTCTTGGAACAGGGAATTTTTGTACATTGAATGGGAATTTTTTTAAAGAATTATAATTCGGATTTAGAAGAACTCTTCTACTTTTTGGATAAAGAAAGTCATTCAAGCAGTTTTCAGAATAGAAGTGGTATTTCAAAGAAGAAATATTTCTAAATCATATTAGAAAATTTTTTATTTTGTTCATTGCGAATTCATCTCGTTTTTAGATAAAAATCCAACTAATTGGTTAAAAGTTAAACTGTTTTGTTAAAAATCAATTTTTTGGTTGAAGAGTCATTTTAATTTAAAATTCATATCTGGTTGAAAATGTAACTACTTTGTTGAAAATCAATTTATCTTTTTTTGGTGAAAATTCAACTATTTGTTAAAAAATGTATGGACTTTGAGGAAAATTCGTTTTTTTTGTACAAAATTAATCTTTATGGTTGAAAATTAATCTTTTTGCCATGAAATTCAAATATTTCAGTTGAAGATTCATCAGTTTGGTTAAAAATAAGTTTCTTTAACTGAAAATTTAACTGTTCCATTTTTTAGTTGAAAATTGATCTTTTCTCGTTCAAAATTCAACAAGTTGGATGAAAATTTGTCTTTTTTAATTAAAAATTCAACTGTTTTGGTTGAAAATCCACGTATTTCGTTAAAAATTGATTTTTTTGGTAGAAATTATCTTTTTATTTAAAAGTTAATCTTCCTTCTTTAAAAACTTTACTTTTATGTTAAAAATTAAAGTACTTCAGTTAAATATTTATCACTTTAGTTGAAAATTCATATTTTAAGTTGGATATAAAATTACTTGGTTGAAGGTTAAATTTTTTTGTTAAAAATTAATTTGTTTTTTGTTGAAGATTCATAGTTTTTATTAAAAATTCATTTTATTGTTTGAAAATTGAGCTGTTTGAAAACTTGTTTTTTCTTTGAATTTTTGTTTTTTGTTTCAGAATTATTATTTTTATTCAACTGAAAATGGATATATTATTCCAGTTGAATATTCCATAATTTTTGTTAAAAATTCATCTGTTTAGTTGAAAATTCATCACTTTGTTTGAAAATCTGACTATTTTTTTTTAAAGTTAGTTTTTTTGTCGTTGAAAGTAATTTTTTGAAATTAAAATTTCCCTTATTCCAATTGAAAATTCCATACTTGTAGTTGAAAATTCATCTGTTTGGTTGAACATTATTTTTTTCCAAAAAATTTAATTATTCAATTTTTGGATGAAAAGTAATCATTTTTAGTTGAAAATTCATATTTTTCTATAGAAATTCATCTTTTTGGTTGAAAATTCAAGTGTTTTAGTTAAATATTCATAATTTTAGTTGAAAATTCATGTTTTTGGTTTAAAATGAAATTATTCGAGTAAAAGATTCAAAATTTTATTTGAAAATTCATCACTTTGATTGAAAATTTAACTATTTTATTGAAAATCCGTTTTTTATTGTTTGTTTGACTTTTATTAGTTTTAAATTTAATTATTTTCGATTTCTTAAATATTCCAAATTCTTTGACTTCAATTTTAAATTTACAAAATTGTCAGGTTTTTTTAATTTATCATGATTAAATGATTTTTCATTAAACAATTTTGAATTAAATGCCTCCAGATTAAATTCAAAACAATGAAAAATTAAGACAATAATTTCTAAAATTTAAGCCTTGAAAATTAGTTTTACATTATTAAAAATTTTTTTTTTCAGTGCAATATCATGAAATTGTCCCAATTTTAGTTAAAGATTTCAAAAATGAATCCTCTAAAAATTTTAGTCTAACTTTGTCAAATTGTAGATCCTCTGGTTAACACTTTTCAATTAAAAAAATTATCAATTTAGAACGCTTTTATTTAGAAATGTTACAACATCAATTCTTTTTTATTCAATTTGAAATCTTCTCTTTTTTAAAATTTTAATTCTTTTTCAAATTTAATTCTTAATTTTAATTTTGAAATTAACATTCAAATCAATTAAATTTTTTATTTTGACTGTTTTGAATTAGAAATAATACGAATTGGACTCCTTTCTAATGAAATCGTCCAATTTTCAAAATTTGAGTCCGAGATTTCGTTCCATTCGGAATATTGTCCCTTTTCAAAATTCTAATCTTTTAAATCATTTAAAAATTTTATTATGAATTTTTTCAAATTCCAATTTTCAAAATTTTAGACTGAAATGTGTCAAATTTCGGATTTGAAAATTATCAAATTTAAAATTATTTTATTCGGACAACTTTTATTTAAAAGTGATACAAGATCAATTTTTTTATCATTCTAGTCGAATTTTTTTAAAATTTTATTTCATCTAAAATTGTTTTGAAAATTTGAAATTACTATAAATATTAATTAATGTTTCACGAATTTTCTAAACTCTTAATGTTGAAAATTTTGATTTTAATAATAATGGTATTATTCATTTTTATTTTATTTATTTATTGCTGGTATATATATTTTTTACGACGCAGTTTAATTAAAAACTTGAGTTGCAAATTATTATCAATTTGATCAAATTTTAAATTTCGATTATACAAATTCAAATTAAGTTGATAATTTTTATTTTTATATTAAAGAAACATTAAAAAAGATAAATCTTTTGATAAAAAAATGAATTTTCATCAAAAAGTGTAATAGTTGATGTTTACACAATTTTTTTTTCATTTTCAATAAAAAAAACTGTTAAACCAAAAAATACAAATTTTCTACAGAACAGTTGAATTTTCCACCATGAAAGATTTTTTAGTCCATAAAGAAAAAAAATCTCATCCAAAATGTTGAGTTTTTAAGTCATAAAAACGAATTTTTGAAAAAAAAGTTGAATTAAAAATTCAAAAATATCCACTGTCTACCAAAATAATTTAATTTTCGAATAAAAGTTTTCAACAAAATAAGTGAATATTCAACTGGAGGAGATCAATTCTCTAACAAAAATCAAATATCTACAATTTTAATTAAAAAAATACATTTTCAACAAAAAAATTTATTTTAATTTGTTAAATTTTTAACCAGCAGAATGAATTTTTAACTAAAATGATGTATCTTCAATGAAAAAAAATGTTTACCAAAAAATAGAATAGTTTAATTTTAAGTTGGATAAATAAGTTTTTAACCGGATAAAATTAATTTTCAACGATTTAGTTAAATTTTCTAACAAACATAAAAATTTACAACCAAAAGGATTAAATGTCTAAAAAAAAATTTCGATGAAAAATTGAAGTTAAATTTTTAGTTTGAAAACATTAATTTTTCAATAAAAACACTAATTTTTAACAAAAAAAAAATTAAATTTCAACCAAAAAGATTAATTTTCTAAAAAAAAAATATTCTTCAACAAAACACATGAATTTTCAACGAAATATTTTAATTTTTAATAAAATTTTCAATCTATTAGTTGAATTTTCAACCAAAAAGGTTATAAAATGCTACAAAAATGACAAATTTTCAACAAAATAGATGAATTTTCAACTCAAAAGATTAAATATTTTTAAAAAATGTAGACGAAAAATGGAATAGTTACATTTTTAATTGAAACAATTAATTTTCAATAAAAAGACTGATTTGGTACCAGAAAGAATAATTTTTAACATAATTATGAATTTTCAACAAAATATGTTAATTTTTAATGTAATTTTCAACCAAAAAGGTTAATTTTCTACCAAAAAGACAAATTTTCAATAAAATAGATAAATTATCAACTAAAAAAATCTATTTTCAACAAAAAATAGAATAGTTTAATTTTCAGTTTGAGAAATAAGTTTTTAAGCAAATAAAATAAATTTTGAGCGAAATAACTCAATTTTCAACAATACAAATTAATTTTATACACAACATTGTTTTCAACAAAAAAAAAGTTTTCAACAGAATTTGTTGAATTTTTAACAAAATAAAAGAACTTTTAACTAAAATTATGGATCTTGAATCAAAAAAATAAATTTCCAACCAAAAAGTTGAATTTTCAACCAAAAAGTTTGAATTGATACCAAAAACAGACAAATTTTCAACAAAATAGATGAATTTTCATCTGAAAAAAAAATAAATTTTCAACAAAAAATAGAATAGTTTCATTTTAAGTTAGAGAAATAAGTATTTAACCAAATAAAATAAATTTTTTACGAAATAGCTAAATTTTCGACCAAACAGATATATTCTTAACCAAAAGGATTAAATGTCTACAAAAAAAATTCGACGAGAAATTGAATAGTTATATTTTTATTTAAAAAAATTCATTTTAAATAAAAAAGAAACTAATTTTCAACTAAAGAATTGAAATTTCAACAAAAAAGAATAATTTTCTACCAAGAAAGAATAATTTTAAAAGAATATATGAATTTTCAACCAAAAAAGACAAATTTTCAACTAAAAAATATAAATTTTCAACAAAAATTCGAATAGTTTAATTTTAAGTTAGGTAAATAAGTTGTTAACCAAATAAAATAGATTTTTAACCAAATATTTTAATTTTTAATAAAATTTTCAACCCAAAAGTTTAACTTATAATTTTCTATCCAAAAAGTCAAATTTTTAACAAAGTATATGAATTCTTAATTGAAAAAGATCAATTTTCAACAAATGAATTTTATACAAAAAAAATTGTCTAATTTTCGACAAGAAAATTATTTAATTCTTTGGTTAAAAATCAATTTTCAATAAAAACACTAATTTTTCAATAAAAAAAAGTAATTAAAAAAACACAATTTTCCACCAAAAAAGAATAATTTTCAACAAATTACATGAATTTTCAATCATATATTTTAATTTTCAATTCAAACTAAAAGTGTTCAATTTTCAATGCTTTGAATTAAAAATGGTACAAATTCCACTAATTAACAAAATTTTCAAAGTTTCGATTATCTGATATAAAAATTTTCAATCACAAAAATTGTTCAATTCAAAACGCTTTTTCTTCAGAAATGAAATCATAAAATTTTGAGATTTTTCAATTCAAAATGAAATTGTTTAATTGTGAACGCCTTGAATTGAAAATTATATAATTTTAAATCATTTCAAAATTTTAGTCTGAATTTTTAAAATTTTAGATTTTATGATTAACACTTTTCAATTTTAAAAGTTGATCAAATTAGAACGCTTTTATTTAGAAATGTTACAATATCAATTCTTTTTATTCAAATATTTATTTATTTTTATTTTTTTAATATATTTCCTAATTTATTTATATTTATATATATTTTTATTTATTCATAATATTATATTTTTATATTATATGATATTAATATATTTATTATATTATATATTATTTATTTATAATTTATATCTTCATTTCATATTTTATTTCATATTATTATTTATTTATTTATTTCTAACATTCTCCTTTTTTTAAATTTAATTTTGATATTCTTCATTAAAAAGAAAAGTTCAATTTTTAATTTTTATTAACATCTTCAAAAAAAGGTTAAATTATAATTTTCTACAAAAAAAAACAACAATTTTTTAACAAAGTATAGGAATTTTTAAATTAAAAATATCCGTTTTCAACAAAATTAGAATAATTTAATTTTCAGTTGGAGAAGTAAGTTGTTAATCAAATAAAATAAATTTTGAGAGAAATAGTTAAATTTTCAATGATACAAATGAATTTTATACAAAAAAATTCAATGTCTAATAAAAATTAATTTTCGACAAAAAAAATTATTTAATTCTTTAGTTAGAAATGAATTTTCATTGAAAACACTAATTTTTCAATAAAAAAAAGTAATTAAAAAAAACACAATTTTCCATCGTAAAAGAATAATTTTTAACGAAATACATGAATTTTCAATAATATATTTTAATTTTTAATTCAGTTTTTCAACAAAAACTAAAAGTGTTCAATTTTGAACGCCTTGAATTGAAAATTACACAATTTTAAATCATTTCAAAATTTCAGTCTGAATTTTTTAAAATTTAGATTTTCTGATTAACACTTTTCAATTTTAAGAATTGATCAATTTAGAACGCTTTTATTTAATTTCAAATATTCTCGATCTTCTGTAAATTTTAATTTGAAATAATTTAATTTCGATATTGTTCAATAAAAAAAGTTTAATTTTTAATTTTTAATACAATTTTCAACCAAAAAGGTTAAATTATAATTTTCTACAAAAAATATTTTTTTTTTTTACAAAGTATATGAATTTTTAAATAAAAAATTTCAGTTTTCAACAAAAAATAGAACAATTTTTTTATTTGATTTAAAAATAAATTTTAGACAAAAATTTTAGTTAATTTTTTAGTTAAAAAATCAATTTTCAATAAAAACACTAATTTTTCAATTAAAAAAAGTAATTAAAAAAAAAACACAATTTTCCACCGGAAAAGAATAATTTTTAACAAAATACATGAATTTTCAATAATATGTTTTAATTTTTAATTCAGTTTTTCAAGTCAAACTAAAAGTGTTCAATTTTGAACGCCTTGAATTGAAAATTACACAATTTTAAATCATTTCAAAATTTTAGTCTGAATTTGTAAAATTTTAGATTTTCTGATTAACACTTTTCAATTTTAAGAATTAATCAATTTAGAACGCTTTTATTTAAAAATGTTACAACATCAATTCTTTTTATTCTAATATTTATTTATTTTTATTTTATTATTATTTTTTTATATGTTTTTTAATTTATTTATATTTATATATATTCTTATTTATTTATTATGTTATATTTTTATATTATATTATATTAATATATTTAGTATATTATATATGATTTATTTATTATTTATATTTATATTTTTCATTTTATATTATTATTTATTTATTTCAAATATTCTTCAATTAAAAAAAAAAGTTCAATTTTTAATTTTTAATAAAATTTTCAAAAAAAAGGTTAAATTATAATTTTCTATAAAAGAACAACAAATTTTTAACAAAGTATATGAATTTTTAAATTAAAAATATCAGTTCTTAACAAAAAATAGAATAATTTTTAAATTTAATTTAAAAATAAATTTTAGACAAAAAATTTAGTTAATTTTTTAGTTAAAAAATCAATTTTCAATAATACACGAATTTGCAATAAAAAAAAATTATTAAAAAAAAAACACAATTTTCTACCAAAAAAGAATAATTTTTAACAAAATACATGCATTTTTAATCATATATTTCATTTTTCAATGGTTTTTCAACCTAATAGTTGAATTTTTTTGAATTTGTTTAGTTCCTAAAGACAGAGTAATTAGTCATGTTCTAGTTAATATTAAAAAATAATAATTCAAAAAAAAATTAGCTTTCGTGAAGGGACGGGGAAAATATTTAATGCGCCGACACTGCCTGCGCAGAGACATCTGCGCACGGTAACCACCTACACATCGAAATTCATTGGCGTATTGAACGTTGCGGGTGTGCGGTGTTTGTAAACAATCTTATGTGTTCGTTTTTGTACATTTGATAATATTTGTGACTTTTCTGCTCACAAGAATTGTTTTTTATTTGAAATTCAGAATGTGAAAACACTGGGACATGTCCAAATAAGGATTGGAATATTTAAGAGGTGAGTAAATCAATTTTCTTCTTCGTAAGATTCCTCAACAAATAACCTTCAATTTGTGAAATACTGTCTTTTTTACTCAAATTATCGTTACAAATTACGTGAAAATAGAAAATAGTCAGTTTTTAGAATCATATTGCTCAAATTTGTGGTGGCATTTACTCATAATAGGTGCAATAAGGACCTATTGACTGCGAACTTTTAGGTTAGGTTGTGACATTCATGCTTTCAATTTTCCGCAACTATTTCTCCAATTAATTCATTCTCCCACGATTTTTTTTCTCCCTTGGTCAGAATTTTGTGTGTTCCAACTGTGAAAATTATGCGCAGGAAATATTTCCAGACTATTCAAAAATTTATTGATGAAAAATCGAACTACTTTTCCGAAAGGAAAAGCAAAACTTTTGAATATTCCTCGATAAATTTTTTATTTTGCATTTATTATATTATGTGATACATCATTTAATTATTGTTTTTATATATAAGTATAAATTTTAATTAATAATTATGTGCGTATGTTGGGACTGTCGCCACGTATGTATACGAAATCGTAATAATGTACAATATGTTGGAATAGACACGTATTATTTGGATATAGTGAATAAACCGTGAAATGAGTTGGGACATTTTCTACTTTGAATCTAAAAATATTATTTTCAACTTGAGTCATTTTTTAATTGTTCTATACGAAACGATACAAATTAAAAGGTGTATGTTATGTGTTTTTTTTACCAATTTTAAGCAAATTTAGGGCTCAGAACGGGTTACTTTTCAGTAACTTAGTTACTTTTTTGATCCGCGGTTACTAAAAAGTTACTTATTTTATAAAAAGGTTACTTTTGGGTACATTTTTTGCCCGAAATGAATTATTTTATTAATCGTACTATTTAAAAACTTGTGAAAAATGCAGGGTGCACAGTCTTCCCCTTTTTTTCTTAGTTTCCCCTTTTCCCCCTATTTTCAAAAAACTTCCCCCCTTTTCTCCTTTTCTCTTTAAATATATTTGAAATTGTTACCATTATTCAATAATAATTAAAGCAATTATAGTTCTTAAATAAATTATTTATGAATAAATAAGGTACACAAGTTATTATCCAATACAAAACTGGAACAGTTACAAAACATATAGTAGTTTTTCAAATAAGTATTAGAAGATTAACACATTTTAGTTGAAATGTACAAAGACCTATAATTAAAAAATGGAATATTCCGAATTCACCAGCTGCAATTTTAAATCTTCTAACTTGAGCAATTTTTATTTTTTTTTAATCTTTGCTTGAAAACTTAACTATTGTTGACAATTTTTTTAAACTCACAATTGAACTATTCCAGTTGTGTTTGAAAATTGATCTTTTTTAGTCGGAATTTCAACTATTTGGTTGCAAGTTAATGAATTTCGTTCAAAAGTTATACTTTTTGGCAGAAAATTGGTTAAAAATTTAACTATTTGAGTGAAAATATATTTATTTTGTTTAAAAACTATCTTTTTGGTTGAAAGTCAAACTACTTTGTTTAAAAATTCATTTTTTTAACTGACAATTGTCATTTTTATCTGCAAATTATTTTTTGCATTGAAAGCTTATATTTTTTAATTTTTAATTCAGTTTGTCAATTCAAACTAAAAGTGTTCAATTTTGAACGCCTTGAATTGAAAATTACACAATTTTAAATCATTTCAAAATTTCAGTCGGAATTTTTTAAAATTCAGATTTTCTGATTAACACTTTTCAATTTTAAGAATTGATCAATTTAGAACGCTTTTATTTAGAAATGTTACAACATCAATTCTTTTTCATTTCATTTTAAATATTCTCGACCTTTTTTAAATTTTAATCTGAAATAATTTAATTTCGATATTCTTCAATAAAAAAAGCTCAATTTTTAATTTTCAATAAAATTTTCAACCAAAAAGGTTAAATTATAATTTTCTACAAGAAATTTTTTTTTTAATAAAGTATATGAATTTTTAAATGAAAAATATCAGTTTTCAACAAAAAATAGAATAATTTTTTAATTATTGAAAATTAATTTTTTTAAACTCACAATTGAACTATTCCAGTTGTGTTTGAAAATTGATCTTTTTTAGTCGGAATTTCAACTATTTGGTTGCAAGTTCATGAATTTCGTTCAAAAGTTATACTTTTTGGCAGAAAATTGGTTAAAAATTTAACTATTTGGGTGAAAATATATTTATTTTCTTTAAAAACTATCTTTTTGGTTGAAAGTCAAACTACTTTGTTAAAAATTCATTTTTCTAACTGAAAATTGTAATTTTTGATTGAAAATTATTTTTTGCATTGAAAGCTTATATTTTTTAATTCAAAATTCAACTGTGTTGTAGAAAGTTCTTTTTTTTTGGCTCAAAAATTCAAGAATTTTGTAGTTAATTGGTTTTTTCATTTGAAAATTAGTTTCTTGAAATAAAAATATAGCAATTCCATTTTTGGTTCAAAGTTCATCTTTTTTATTTTGAAAATTAAAATATTTGGTTAGAAATTTATGTAATTTCTTAAAAATTCGACCTTTTTTGTAGAAAAATAATCTTCTTCCTTGAAAATTCGACATTTGGAATGCAATTTTTTTTTATTGACTAAAAAATCTTTTTTGTTTGAAAACTCAACTCTTGTTGAAAATTCGTGTTTTCGAATTAAAGCTTCAACTGTTTTGTAGAAAATTTGAATTTTCTATCGAAAATTAAAAAATTCATTCTTTAGTTAAAAATTCAACATTTTAGTTAAAGTTTTGTATGTTAAAAACTAGGGGTTTTAACTCAAAAATTCAGTTTTTGGTTAAAAATTAGCTTTTTTAATTAAAAATTCATATTTTCGTGTTGATTTTCAATTAAAAATTAATTTTTTGAGACGAAAATATAACTATTCGATTTTTGGTTAAAGACTGATGTTCTTAAATCAACAATTCAACTATTTTGGTAAAAAATTATCTTACTTGTTGAAAATCTCAAATTGCAAAATTTAAAAATAAATTTTTTGCTCAGTTACAATTTTTTTGAAAAAATGCAAAAACATGTTTCTTTTTGGTTTTTTAGAAAACAATTTTTGTCGTGAGTTAGAATTGTTGGGATTTTATTTTTTTGCGATTTTGGAAGGTTTTAAACACCACGAAAAAAAATGTTTCCCATGAAAAAAAATGTTTTCCGTGAATAAAAAAAAATAACATGTTTCTTTGGTTCAAGCTGAAGAGATTTCTGGTTCGAATCAATCCAAAATACATGTTTTCGTACATTAAAAAAATTTACTAAGAGACATTTTTTTTTAATTATTACAATTTTTAATTGTAAATTTCAAAAAGAGAACAGAAGATATTTACCGATTAAAAAATTATTTTCTTCACTTATTTTAGAATTCGACCCACAAATTGTCATGTTGATCATTTTTATTTTGAAAATTCAAATATTTGGTTAGAAATTTATGTAATTTGTTAAAAATCCGACCGTTTTTGTAGAAAAATAATCTTCTTGCTTTAAAATTCGACAATTTGAATACATTTTTTTTCTTTATTGACTGAAAAATCTATTTTGGTTGAAAACTCAACTCTGTTGAAAATTCGTGTTTTCGGATTAAAGATTCAACTGTTTTGTAGATTATTTAAATTTTCTTTGAAAAATTCAATAGTTTGGTAGAGAATTCAACTAATTGGTCAAATTTTGAACTTATTTGTTAAAAATTAATTTTTTAGTTAAATATTCATGATCTCAGTTAAAGTTTTTGTTTGTCTGTTAGAAACTAGTTTTTTTTAACTAAAAATTTTAATTTTCGGTTGAAAATTAACTTATAAATTAAAAAATTATATATTCTTGTTGAAAAATCAACTGCATTGTAGAAAATTCTTCTTTCAGGCTGCACAATTGAACAATTTGGAAGAAAATAAAGTTTTTTCAATTGAAAATTAATTATTTGAAATGAAAATGTAACTATTTTGTTAAAAAATGACCTTACTTGTTGAAAATTTAAAAATACATTTCTTGTTCAGTTGCAATTTTTTTGAAAATTTGCAAAAAAAAAGTTTTTTTTTTTTATTGAGTCTTGTGCACAAATTTTAAAAAAACTTTAATATGTAGAACCTGAAATTTATTTATCTTGAACCAAAGAAACATTTTTTTAATTTGCTTTTTCGGAAAAAAATTTTGTCTTCAGTTAGGATTTTTGGGATTTCATATATTTTTTGCAATTTTGGAACGTTATAAGTACCACGAAAAAAATTTTTCCCAGGAATAAAAAATAATAACATGTTTCTTTGGTTCAAGCTGACTCAATTTCAGGTTCGAATCAATCCAAAAAAGATTTTTTTGTATATATTCCAAAAAATTGTAATAAGGCAATTTTTTTTAATTAAAAAAAAATTAAATTGTAAATTTAAGAAAAAGAACACAAAGATTTTAAATAATAAATAAATAAAGATAAATAAATAAAGATTTCATAAATATTCAAGGGATTCATGAAGATTTCAAAAGATTTAAAGAATTTTAAAGATTTTAAACGATTTCCAAATTTTTTAGAAGATTTCACAAGCATTTTTAATATTTCAATGATTTTAACAAATACCAACATTTCAGGAAGTTTTCATAAATATTGAACGATTCATAAGGATTTCAAAATATTTAAAGAATTTCAAAAATTTCAATAAGAGATACCAGATTTCAAAGATTTTAAGTAATTTAAAAGATTTTAAATGATTTCCAAATTTTTTAAAAGATTTCACACAGATTTTAGAATATTTCAATGATTTCAGACAAATAAAAAATATTTCAGAAAGATTTCACAAATATTTCAAAGATTTCGTAAAAATTTTATAAAGATTTTAAGAATTTCAAAGTTTTAAAGCAGTCACCAGATTTCAGAATATTTCAAAGATTTTAAACGATTTCCAATTTTTTTAGAAGATTTCGAAGAGTTCAAAACATTTCAAAGATCTCATCTTAAATTTGAGAAGATTTAAAAAGATTTCAAAATTTTTTAGAGGATTTTAAATATTTTAATGATTTTAAATGAATACAAAATATTTCAAAATTATTTCAAAGAATTCATAAGGATTTAAAAATATTTCAATAAATTTGAGAAGATTTTGAAAAATTTCAATGATTTTACTAAAATTTTAAAAGATTTAATAAAAATTTCAAATATTTTACCAAAATTTTAAAATATTTCACAAAGATTTCAAATATTTTAATAATTTCAAATGAATACAAAAGATTTCACAAAGATTTCATGAAAATCTTATAAAGGTTTCAAAAGAATACAAGAATTTCTAAGATTTCAAAAAAGATACAGTACGCCAAAATGCAAACCAATTCAATAATTCTAAACGAGTTCACATTTTTTTAGAAAATTTCAAAAGATTTCACAAAAATTTCAAATAAATACAAAAGATATAGGAAAGATTTCTCAAGTATTTCAAAGAATTTATACGGATTTCAACAGATTTGAAGAATTTAAAAAATTTCAGCAGGTTTCAAAGATTTCAATGATTTTAGTTGAAAATTCATCTCTGTGGTTAAAAAAATTTGCTACTTTTCGAAAACTCGTTCTTTTTTGGTTAAAAATTAATTTTCAAACTGAAAATTTATTCATTCAATTTTTGGTGAAAATTCAATGTATTTGGTTGAAAATTGATTTTTTTTTTAGTTGAAAATTCATGTATTACAAGAAGTATTCAATTTAAAACTCTTTTATTTAGAAATTATACAAGATTAATTCCTTTCCATTCCATTCAAGATATTCTCCTTTTTTCAAAATTAAAATCTTAAATCATTCAATTTCGAGATTTTTGTATTCAAAATTAAATTGTTTAATTTTGAAAGCTTTGAAGTAAAAATCACACAATTTTAATTCATTTTAAAATTTTAGTCTAACTTTTTCAAATTTTAGAGCTTCTGATTACAACATTTTTAATTTTAAATTATTCTGTTTAATTTTGAGATTCTTCAATTGAAAATAAAAATGATACAATTTGGACTCATTTATAATGAAATTGTGTACAACAAATTTCACAAATATTTAGAAGATTTCATGAACATTTCATAAAGATTTCAAAAGAATACAAGAATTTCTAAGATTTCAAAAAGGGTACAGTACACCAAAATACGAAACATTTCAATAATTTTAAACGAGTTCACATTTTTTCAGAAAATTTCAAAATATTTCGCAAAGATTTAAAATAAATACAAAAGAAATAGGAAATATTTCACAAATATCTCGAAGAATTGATAAGGATTTCAAAAAATTTCGAAAATTGCAACAGGTTTAAAAGATTCCGGAAAATTTCAAAGGTTTTAAACAATATTTCAAAAGGTTTCAATAAAT